>JAPDSC010024489.1:17263-35326 GCA_026290005.1 Latrodectus geometricus
AATATATTTTACTTTTATCAATACCATTATTTATTTTTAAAATAACTTCATTATATAAACTACTTCGATGGAAAGTTAGCCCAGAGCTCCATTGAGTACTTATCAAACGGAAAAATATTTATTATAAAAATTTCGTGTACACAGCGTGGTTTTAAAAGCATGATATAAAGTAAGCTATTTTTGTGGTAAAAAGTATGGGATGGCAGCTTCTCTTTAATTTAAATTTTTTTTGTATCTCCAAAAAAAATTTAAATATTACATTTTGTGTTTTGTGATGCAATTGAAGTAAAGTCGGTAAAATATTTTATTCGCCTTTCTTACTCTTGAAGCTTAATGATTTCAGCCTTTTTTTTTTTTTTTTTTTTTTTGACATTTAAAAATATTCAATATTTATTAAGATGATTTTTAGCCAGTTGTTGAGAAAAGGATTCAAGGTATAGAACATAGAAACATACTCGAAGCTATTTACTTCCATAGAATTTATTAAAAAATGTGATTATGTGAATAATAATTAATACAACTGAATGCTTTTTCCTCAGACTTATAATATTTTAACTTTGTGTATTAGGAATGTTATTAAAGCACATTAGTTCAGCAACTGGTAACAGTAAAAGCAGCTAAATTTCTTTAAAAATGAACAATAATGAATAGATTTGATAATTCTTGGGAGATATATATGTAAGCGGAAATATATGCTCAAAAAATTCAAATAGAATCCAAAATATACTGATCGTATGTGATAGTATTTGATGTCTTCAAAATTCCACTTAATAGAAATCTACTTACAAATGAAGTCCAAGAAAAGCTCAGTCATTCAACTCTAAAGAAAAAATTGAGATTTTATAACGTGAATCTTAGTTCTTTTTGTTCAATTCGATTTTTTTAACTCTTAATTAAATGATTGCTGATGAAGTATTTAAACTCTAATAATAATAACATTATTATTAGAATATACAGCTCAATTTGCATGTTCTTTAAATAGCTCTCATATGTATGTTCTTTAAATGTATACACATTTGTTAAGTAAATTCAAAACATTCTTTTAAGTAATAAGCATTTTCTAATCATAATTTAATAATATAAAAATTCAAGCAATAAGGAAGACGTCTTTTATATTCAACGAAAAAAAAATTTAAATCAACTAAATAAATTTTTCTGCATTATATTTTATAAAAAATGTCGTATATTTCTACGTAATTAAAAAAATTATGCAGTTTTTTATACAAGGGATTGGTGTGATAAAAATATGAGTAAAATAGAGATGAGTACGTCGATACCAGCAATCACGACGAGGATGGGATTCGAACCCACGCGGGCAGAGCCCAATGGATTAGCAGTCCATCGCCTTAACCACTCGGCCACCTCGTCACAGTCATTAACGTTCTTTTATATTATTATAAATATTTGTAATGCAATTAAATGTATAAACAAAAAAAAAATAAAAAATCGAAACTTATAAATACAATGATTTCAAAATTAAATGTTTCATTTACTTACTTACCTTTTTAAGCAATTGTTCAAAAAGTATAATTCCGAGATATATCTTATTTCAAAGTTTTATTAAATGAAATAATTTCTTAACTTTATTTCACTGTATAAAATCTGAACTCTATGAACAAAATTACTATTTTTTAAGCTTTTATTATTATTATTCAAAAACTATTTAAGCATTATATAAAGAAATATGTTCATAAGATCTACAGATAAATACTCATAAATCGTTAGTATATGATTTCTATAGCTCTGTCACTCAAATATTATATACGCATATTTAATAAATCTGATCAAACATTTTTGATTGATAGTTTGTTTTGGCGTCGTAATTTCCTATTCATAATGAAATAAGATATGTAGAAACACTGCATTTAATGTTGTTTTGGTTGTCATTTTGTATGCCAGCTAGTCTGGCAGTATGGGGTGCGCTTCTCTTTTCTAATTGAACAGTTATTTGGTGTGGAGTCCCACTTTCTCAATACACACATGCCATAGGTACCCTTTTATATAGGATGGGCAACCATTCACAACCCATTTATACAAGGAAAGACAGGAAAGAGAGAAAATACATCCTGCCCGTAACGGGGTTCGAACCTAGGACCTCCCTATTTGCAGTCAGGCACTCTGACCACTGACATAGTAGGCGGCACTACATTTAATAAGAGGCATATAAGTAAATAGTTTAAGAAATAGTAAAAGAAATATTATAAATGCCTTCTTTATTTTAAATACAGATAATTAAATGAATATACTAGTTAAAAATAGTAAGCATATGCAGAATTTTAGAAATGTTGTTGATATTTTTAATTGTGCAGTTATTAAAATGCCAAAAACGTTGGAAAAGTAAATCAAAGTAGTATAACAATATTGATGTATGCGAAAGTTATAAAAATTTTGATCTTTAACAGTGTACAATAAATCTTTAACCATATTTAAACAAAACCAAAATCGTATTCATTTTAATTCTGCATATATATTTGAATTCTGTTTAATAAATAGTTCAACACTTAATAGCATAATAGCGATATAGTACTCCTTGGATATCCGCCACACATTTAGGAATATTTCCAAATAGTTTTCACCACTGTTTTTTTAAATTTAACTCTATTTACTCTTACGCTCTTATTAGCTCTGAATTAAAAATAAATAATAATTTTCCGGAAAGTTTTTCATTAATAATGTAGTAAAATAATGGACTATTTTCACATGCTACAAGGGAGTAAACCTGGAAACCTCTTCAGATACAATTCCTGCAAGTAGAATGTCTCACTGATCTCCATTATTTAATAGTGGCTTTGATCAAACCATGGATGTTCTACCTAAGAGAGCACTGGCTTTCTGTTCAACAGTTCGTGGGTTCGTATTTCACCTTGCATTGGATATGATTTATGGTTCGGAATCCACTTAAAACTGTAGGTTCCGATCTAATTTGGCCTCCTGTTCAAAAAATTATCTTTGAGCAACAAACAAACCGAACCAAACCTAAAGAGCGCTAACATAGTTTAAGAGATCATGAACCCTCTATGGTAATCTAGAAAACAAGACTATGTAAAAGTCATCCTTTAGTAGTAGAAGTTGTTATTTGATAAGAATAAATCGAGAGAAAAATTGAAATAATTGAAGAATCTTGTCAAGAAAAATGTAATTTAAAATGTAATTCAAAAATCAAAATCACTCTTTGCAAAATTTTTCTTTTCATTCCAGGAATTTCTAATGGGATCCTTTCGAGATCATTAGAAACTTGAAAAGGTTTTAGGGCAGGGGTCGCCAAACTTTTTTGATCAACGTCCCCTTTATGATATTTCGAAATTTCCATAGACCCCCACGAAGGTAATTTTCAGATAATTAAAATAAAACTATATATTAGTCTAAATATTTAATAAATCAGAAACAGTAAGTAAAGTAGCTACAGATTTTTTACTTCTTAATGAGATGAATATGCATGGTGTTTCTTGGCAAGGTTCGATATATTGGGTTCGAAATTAGTCAATTTTAATCATACATCCCCTCGAAGCTCCACATTTAATTTATTTCTGTTTTTAGTTAAAATTGAATTAACGTGACTGAAACGGCTTCAACCATATACGAACTTGGAAACGCCAGCATAAATGGCTGAGCCCTTTCGTAAAGTTTCATATATTTTTGCTTTATATATATATTAATCCAGAATTTATGTATTGTCAAATTTTTAATGAGCATTTTTGCTTCAAAATCAGACAACAGTTCAGCAAGCTCATCTTGTATGTTGATGTCGACGTTATCAATTTGCGACGAAAATGGAGCAATAATGCAATCAGGGATGTCGATGTTTTCCAAATCAACAAAGCGCAGTTTAAAATCGTCGTTTAATTTTTGAAGATGATTTGCGTATTAAGAACTGTTTTTCCTTCGAGTCCCAATAGACCCCCATTCGACCCCTTGGGTCAGATGGACCCCTACTGTTGTTAAATAGTATATAGACCACTTTGGCGACCCCTGCTTTAGGGTATTCTATAGATCTTTTTAGGCTTGATGATCAATTTTAAACGTAATACTAAATTTTACTAACAAACCACTTTTACAAACTTTTCATTTATATCCTTAATGTAATCATTATTTTTTAATGGCTTGTGTGTTGTATTATTTAAATATTTTTTTATGTATATTGTTGAGAAACAATGACTAAAAAAGCCTAGGAACCTTTGTTCCAAATCGTCCAGTAAAATTCTGATTTCTTTATATTGCTTACTAATACCAAAACATTTCTTCTTTTTTTGTGTACTACAAAAAGAAAATTTATTATTTTCTAATAAAAGAACACTCATGGGGTATAGTTTACCCTGAAAGTAAGTTTTTAGAATTTTGTAGCTAAAACAAAACAGCGATTACATCAGTCAAATCCTCAAAACTTAGAGACATCGAAAAAAAACTTCGCTTAGCTTTAAACAATCAAACATGAAAATTTACTGACTTGAGGACGGATTTACCTTTTTTTCCCAAAGAAAAGAGCTAATATACTTATTTATCACCTTAATTTCGCCAAAATTGTGTCAATTGGAGTATATTTACATTTTTACGATTTTGAGACACCAGCTACCTGAAGATAATTTGATCGAAAGAAAGTGCACCTGTCGGAATTGTAGAAAATATCCATCATTCAAGTGAATCACAGCTGCGTTCTGGAATATTCGATTTCACGTTACACCAATTACGCAGACTAAAGAAAAAGATTAAAATTATTAAGATTTCCTTATAACTATTTATAATTTTAATATTAGTCAATGAACGTAACTTGTTTTCATTGCTAAGTATCTTTCCTTATAAAATATTATATTACATCAATTAAATTGAAATTCCTTTATTTTTAATTATAGAACCGAAACACAAATTAATGTTTTTTTAAATGAGAAGTAATTTTTTTATCAATAGAGGGCAGCAGTATGAAACAATTCATGTACAATGAATTATTATTTTTAAGGGGAAATTCTCCTCACATTTGAGATTTCTAATGTGAACGAATTTTGAGATTCAAATCAATTGTTTAGTCTAAAATAGATAAATAATTCAATTGAGTCCAATATTATTTTACTTTTATTAAAATTAATTGTGTGTGTTTAGTTTATAATATATTAGACATACTCCGTTTAGTCTAGTTTATATTATTTTAGTCCAAAGTTAATAATTACAAAGAAGCAATATTTTTTTTCCTACGGCAAGCACTGGGCGATTAACCTTTCGCCCCAACAAGGCCGGAAATTGTTACTCATGTAGCGTTACCAGATGGGTACCTGTGAACCAAGTCATGGAGGCGAGAAGCATTACCCACGTCACAACACCACTAACTAATGTATAGGGAGGGCCACATTCATCCATGATTTTAGAAGAAAGGACAAGGAAACAGAGAGAAAACGCAAACGTCCATGTCCAAACTGGGATTCGAACACGGGTCCAACAGTCAGGAACGCTAACCCTTCAACCATCGGCGGCACAAAAAAGCAATATAAAAATACATAATTTGAAAATAGTTAAGATGCTTAAATTTCTTATTTATTATTAATTTGAACAGAATTATTTAATATATCTCTATTAATACAACCGTAAACACGATGACATTTAAAGCAAAATTGATTGACTTCATGATGATAGTCGTAACTTAATCGAATCCCGGTTTGGAATATTCATTGGGTTATCTTGACAATGCAAAGTCCTTAAAAATAATGATGAGTGAATTTAAAAAAATCGCTATGATTGTAATGTTTCGTTATAGCCTTAACCACAGATACAATTCGGGCATCGCCTACTCCGTTATATACGCTATAGCCTTAATATATGATATTCGATTTATTTCGAATAAAGCGATTTATTTCGAGACGTTTCGATTTTCGTTGCTTCTTCCTAATTGGTGTCTTCCAACTTCTTGGTTTGGCTTGAAATCGAAATCCCGATTTGCCTATTAAGAAGTTCGCAGCAGATTTATTTCAAACTTACGGTTGATTTTTGAAAATAAAATTTATTTTTTCATTGCCAATTTTATGCTTGACGATTTGACGCACAATATTTCGTCACCAAAAACAGAAATTTATCTGTAAGTATGATATAATTTTTTTTTTTAGAAAATTAAGGGGATAATTAAGACTGATCATAACAGTATTTTTTATATTAGATGTATATTTAATTAAGAAGCCTCCCAACCTGTCTTGTGGTTAGCACAACGGATGGGGAGGACCTGGGTTCGAATCCCGACTTGGGCATGGATGTACTTTCTCTACTTTTATACTTTTTGAATATAATTTATTTAAAGTTTTACTAAAATTAATAAAGAGGGAAATTTTATAGAATTTGAAGATAAAAATTAATAATTTATTTAAATATAATTACAGAAATATAGAATAACAATAGAATTAATACTTGTAATGAAGAGACATTTAAATACAATGCTTTTTCTTAATTCAAATTATAATATATAAATAAAATTATAATAGGCCGCAATGGCCTGGTTGGTTAGGGCGTCGTTCTCGTTACCAATTGGTGGTGAGTTCGAATCCCGGCTTAGCCGAAGATCCGTGGTTTTTCACTAATGGTGATTGAGGCACGTTAAATCCGTCGGGTCGCAATGTCCTCCATGTTCCCATAACAAGTTAATACCTCTGGTGGTGGTTGGAGCCAGGCTTTGGGTCTTCACTGGTTTTAATCTCTAAATTGGAAGATTCAGGTGGTGGTGCCATCTATGAGCCAAAAGTCGTACTTCCACCTTTGAATGAGGGTGCTCTATTAAAGAAAACGGAAAACGCACCCTCTCTGACTTCATTCGCCTAGTCTCTGTGACGGGCGGGCTTGGCGTCGCCAAGTGTCATTAACAACAACAAAATTATAATTCTAGAAAAAGCAAAAAAATCTACATGCAATTCAATGACTGAACAATTATTATTACATTTAAAAATAGCTGTCGTTGGTCGAAGATGTGGTGACGAGGTGTACATCGACCTCTTTTAATAACAAGGGTATAACCTAAAATTACACTATGCATGGTTAGAACGATGCATAAAAGAATAAGTACTCCCAGATTGAGTGCTTACATGGTGACTCATAAGTAGTTACAGGAGGTAGTTACCAGAAATTAAGACACTGAGATATATACAAAATCAAAGGAATTGGAAAAGAAGTCCAAACTTTATTGCAAATAAAGTAATTGACCTAAATGTTTGGGCAAAAAGCCCGTTGCAGTTTAGAACTTTTTAGCGGCTCCATCATTCGGCGCCGGAGACGAGAGCCCCGATCACTCCAGGATATAAACAAACAAATGTTGTTAACAAACGGGGAGGGGGCAAACACTGTCAAATTAGAGTTTGGGAAAGAAAGGTAATTATTCAGTTGTTGGGGTGATACTGAGGACAGCCCTGGGTCTGTGAAAATGTATTAGTTCATATGGATTATAGTTGTCAGTTTTTTGAATTTCAGAATTATTTATGTTATAGAGTTTATTGTAAAACCTGAATGAGAGATGCTTGATACCACTTTCGGTCTTAAGTATTTTTGTTAGAAAAATTAATAATGAGGCGATAATGAATGAAGTGGATATTTTATTATACATTTGAGTCTGTTATTCAAGTAATAAGAATTATAGATATATATTACTGGCCATTAAAATTGCTACACCAAGAAGGCGATATGCTACAGACGTGAAATTTATACGAAAGAAAGAAGGTGCTGTGATATGTAAATGATTAGCTTTTCAGCGCATGCAGACAGAGCAGGCGCCAGTAGCGACACCTACATTATGTTTAAATGAGGAAATTGTTCAGCCGGTTCCTCATACACAAATTGCATTTGAACGTTGTTGCCTGGTGAAACGTTGTTGTGATGCCTCGTGTAAGAAGGAGAAATGCGTACCAGCACGTTTCTTACTTTGATAAAGGTCGAATTGTAGCGTACCGGGATTGCGGTTTATCTTATCGCAGTATTGCTGCTCGCGTCGGTCGAGATCCAATGACTGTTAGCAGAATTTGGAATCGATGGGTTCAGGACGGTAATAAGGAGCGCCATGCGGGATCTCAATGGCCACCTATCACTAGCAGCCGAGAAGACAGGCATATTATCCGCATGGCCGTAATGGATCGTGCAACTACGTCACGAGCCGTGAGTCAAGAAAAGGGGTCGTTTGGAAGACAACAAGTGTCTGCACGAACAGTTCGACGACGTTTGCAGCAGCATGGACTCTCAGCTCGGAGACCATGGCTGCGGCTTCCCTCGAAGCTGCGTCATAGACAAGAGCGCCTTGAATGGTGTGATCAACGACTAACCTGGGCGCACGAATGGCGAGATGTCATCTTTTCAGATGAATCCAGGTTCTCTGTACAGCATCATGATGGTCGCATCCGTGTTTGGCGGCACCGTGGTGAACGCATACTGGCAGCGTGCATTCGTCATCGTCATACTGGGCCATCACCTGGCGTGATAGTATGGGGTCCCATTGGATACACATCTCGGTCACCTCTTGTTCACATTGACGGTGCTTTGAACAGTGCACGTTACATTTCTGGTGTGTTACGACTCGTGACTCTACCCTTTATTCGAGCTCTACGAAACCCTACGTTTCAGCAGGATAATGCCCGACCGCATGTTGCCGGTATTGTACGGACCTTCCTTGATACAGTACATGTTCAACTGTTGCCCTGGCCAGCACGTTCTCCAGATCTTTCACCAATAGAAAACGTCTGGTCAATGGTTGCCGAGCGACTGGCTCGTTACCAAACGCCATTCACTACGGTTCATGAAATGTGGCATCGTGTTGAAGCTGCATGGGCATCTGAACCTTTACGTGCAATCCAATCTCTGTTTGACTCAATGCCCAGGCGTATAACTGCTGTTATTACTGCCAGAGGTGGTTGTTCTGGGTACTGATTTCTCAGGATCTATCCAGCCAAATTTTTTGAAAATTTAATCACTTGTTATTTCTAGTATAATATATTTGTCCAATAAATATCATTTTGTTATCTGCATTTCTTCCTGGTGTAGCAATTTTAATGGCCAGTAGTGTATTTGAGTTATTTAGCACGAAGAATGAATTGATTGATACTTGTGCTATATCTTACGTTCTCTATATTTTCAAAATTCTTCTTTAGATATTTTTTAATGAAATAAATAAAGTGTAGAAGAAAATTTATTCTAAACTAAAAGTAAACCGATGAAATACCACTTAATTCAAACACACATTTAAATTTTTTTTTTTTACTGATGCGAATCTTTTTGTGTTGTACATGAAAATTTCAATTAATTTGGAACATAATTTTCAAATTATCTATAAAGAAATTAAATGGTTTGATCAACCATTTTGTTTTTTTAATTTTTCATATATAAGCATTGCTACTGCCAATTATTTTACGTATAATTAGCCCAGTTTCCGTGGTAGCCTAGTTGATTAGGGCGTCAGTCTTACGTTCGGAAGGTTGTGGGTTCGATTCCCTGTCGACTGCAGACCGTGGTATTAGATAATGGTGACTGGAACCCGTAAAACATGTCGTGGTCGCAATGTCCTCCATGTTCCCAGTCCAAATTAATATTTCTGGGGGGTATTAGGTAACAGGCCTTACGTTTTCCTTGGCAAAATTTAAAGGTCCAAATGGTAATGCCATCCATGAGTCAAGTGTTACTTCCACCCTCTTGAGAGGGTGCTCTTTCTGAATTTATTTGAACAGTCTCAGACAAGCGGGCTTGGCTGAAAGAAGTGTCATAAGTAACAACAACAACATTACCTATGCATTTTAAACCAAGTATAAACTACATTTATCCATCCCATTTTTCAAGTTCTCTCAGTTTAGTTCTCATTTATATATTAGGTTGGGGAAAAAGAAATCCATTATTTTTACGTGAACTTTATGTAACTTCTTTTGGATTCACTTTGTAAAAAGCTTTAAAACAGCTTTCATGTAGATTTTTAGGTCTTGCGCGTTACGACTGCTGACATGCGGTTAACTTCGATCATTTTTGATATTTTATAGACATTTTCGACGATGCTGTATCCACATGCGAGGTGCATCTCTAACATCAAAAATACCCGAACGGAATCGACAAAACAAAAATTGTACGCAACTGGTTGTTACAATCTTATATAGGACGATAAACACCTTTCACAATTTTAGCCACCCGGCTATCTTTTTCGCCGTTACAAGAGAAAAACGAAAATGTATCGAATTTTCTGTTTGTTGTCTTCCATTTTTAAAACCTTGTACTCGAAACTGAATGAATCAAACAAAAAACCGCAAGAGGATATTTTAGTGTCAAATATCACCTTTCCAACGAGCATAAATCTGAAATTGTTTGATAGATACCTCACGAGATATCGATCACTACAGACGTCTACCGAAAATATAATAGATTACTTTTTCCCCAACCTAATATAATATTTCTCTTTTATCGCTATATTTAATTTAAGTACGTGCGTTATTTAAGTTCACTTTTTTGTTTTGCCTTACTGAGGTATCGCTGTTTTAAATGTACTAGTCTCGTGTGTTGATTTCGTTTAAAAATGCAATCTTAGTTATTTTGGAAGGGGTGTTGCGATACCTTCTACGTGGGAATTTTTTATGCGGTTTATCTCTCTCTATTCCCCGCATAAAAATACTTTTTAATTGCGTTAAGAAAACTAGTTTATATGATTTCGTTGAAAAATGCAATTCCTATTTATTTTGGAAGGTTTTGAGTTATTTTATAAGTGAGAATTTTTTATGCGGTTTCTATTCAACGTATAAAAATATTTTTTAATATTGCTACGAAAATTAGTTTTTATTTCTGTATTCGTGAAGTTTTCTGATATTTTTTATACCTTTTCTTATTTATCGCGCAAAAATTGCAGTATTTTTGTTTCATCGTAGTACAAAATAAAACTAAGATGTGCCAAATTTTCTCTTAAAGCAAAACGTAATCTAGCTTACTCAGAAAATCATCTTATATAATGTCTAATACTGTTTGTTTAGAACAAGAATAGTTCTCACCAATTTTTCTATGCTTGTCTGTTGCTGTAAAAACAAAATATATTACATTTTTAACAGGAAAAGCTTTAAAAAATCGTCAACTCCAGCTTATGAAACACCTTGAAAATTAATGTCTCTTAACCCATATTTGAAATTAACAGCTCTTATTTCTAGGGCAACCGTCAACAATCAGACTTCGTAGCGCAGGTGTCCTTGTCGTAGATATACATAGTCTTTTGAGTTCGTAATTATATTTATGAGTAACGTTAAAGAAGAAGACACGTAATATTTGCTCTGCTTTTTAAAGTATCTCAAACATTCATCCTTTTAAATTTGTATAAAGAAAAGCGGAATTCAAACAATGTTCATTAAAATCCTTGGAAAAATTATTAAGTGCAATTATTATGTGCAATTATTAAGTTGAATTATATTACAATCACAATTTCATACGCTGAGATCATAATCATTTTTTGAATATTTTAATCCTTCTTGTAACTTTTCTTAAACACAATTATTTCTAAAATTAATACTTTTCAGAATAATTTATCAAATCAACTTTAAACACAATTTAACTGTTTATATGGCGAATCCATTATTCTAAAACATGAAGAATAAAATAAAAGAAACCAAAATGGAATTTTGAATTTTTTATTAAGCCTAAAAACATAACCGAAAATAGAAACAAATTATAAATATAAAAGCAAAATATATAAAAATAAAAGAATATAAGAAATAAAATTGAAAATAAAAATTCCATCTGACCAACTAAATTAATTCTTTACCAAAGGATCTACACTCTTTTCTTACAACTGGGCCGCTCCGTCCTTTCCGTTGACTTTCTAACAGTTCCAACATCTGATACATTCCGAAACTGAAATGATTTTAATCTTCAAGATTTTCTTGGCAGTTTATTACTTCTAAAATGCGAAGACTTCAAAATTCATTAGTTTTCTATTCTGTTTTTTCAGCATTTTATTACTCTTTTGTAACAAGGCATCCTCAAAAAATCAAAAATATAAAAAAAATAAATAAATAAAAATTTAATAAATGTTATAAAAATTTAATTCGATGTAAATACAAAAACTTAAATATCAAAACGCAAAAAAAAAGAAAAAATAATGTTTATTGAAAATCTGAGAATTAGAAGAGTTGACTTAACAGTTTCTAGGTAATAAATACGTAGTGAAAAATAGATAAATATGTATCTAAAAAAAATCTATATTAAAAAATAAAAAAAACTAGTAATGATGAATTACTATTCAAAAATACCTGCTATTCAGGTAATAATCTATTTGTAAATTAAAGTTAGGTACATGCGTACCTATTAATATTTGAAAATAACTAAAATTTTAAAGTCCCAAAGAATTATGAAATTAGTTTCCAGGTATGAACTACCTGGGTAAATTAAAAAAAAAATTATGAAGAATCAAATTTCTATTTCTATTGGATATTCTGGGAATTCTTTTTTCATAATTTTGATACTAAGGAGAATTGATGGGAAATTGTGTAAGCAAAAAATTTAAATTATTAATTTAGCTGAGGTTACCATGCATTTTATAAAAATTTTATAGAGTTTGCAGCTTATTAAAATTTTATGTATGGCTGAGCTGTTTTTTGTACTTGTCAAAGTTGTAATATTGTTACTTATAATCTTCTGTTCTAGTTAGGTGGAATATTTTCTAAGCTGTCTAATATGGTATCTTTGCAAATGTTTACTGTTCTTAAAATTCCATCCCAGTTTCCACTATATCATGCTGCTATCCTTTTCTTTCTTTTTACCATTCCAATTCTTCTGCTTTAACTTTTTTATTTATATATATCTAGTAAAAAGAAAATAAAGTTACAATAAAATCAGGTATTAATAAAAATTTATCAAATGTGCTAAATATTATAAAAAAAACAAATTTTTGTAGATTTTTCCTATTTATAAATCTAATAAGGAGAAAATAATATTAAAATCAGATATTAATAAAAAAAATTAAACTTTCTAAATATTATAATTGTAATAATTACTTCATCATTTTTCTTTTTTATGAATCTAATTAGGAGCAAAAAATAATACAATAAAATCACATAATAATAAAATTTTCTAAATACATAAATAAAAAAATAAAAAATAATGAAAAACAATACTTACTTTTTTATAATTTTTCCTTTTTATAAATCTAATAAAAAGAAAATAATATTACAATAAAATCAGATATTAATAAAAATTAATTAAGTTTGCTAAATGTTTTAAAAAACCATATTTACTTTTTTTGGGTTTCATCCCCTTTCTGCATATTATTTCCTTTTCATTTTTATGTATCTAATAAAGAAAAAATAATATTATAAAATCAAATATAAATAAAAGAATGAATTAAGTTTCTAAATATTATAAAAAACAATACTTACATTTTGATTTTAGAGTTTTTTTCTGTGTACATTTTTTTATATGTATCTAATAAAGAGAAAATAAGGTTGAAATAAAATCAAGTGTTAATAATTAATAAAGTGTGCTAAATATCATAAGAAAATATAGTTACTTTTTTGGCGGTTTTTATCCCATTTATCCCTTTTCCACTTTTTTTCTTTTTTATTTATATGCATCTAATAAAGAGAAAATAAGGTAGCAATAAAATCAAGTATTAATAATTAATTAAGTGTGCTAAATATCATAAGAAAATTACTTTTTTGGCGGTTCTTATACCATTTATCCCTTTACTGCTTTTTTTTTCTTTTTTATTTATATGTATCTAATAAAGAGAAAAAAATGTTACAAGAAAATTATATATTAATAACAAAGTAAGTATGTTGCACATACATTATTCAAAACAATAGTTACTTTTTTGGGTTTTATTCCTTTTTTTAGTAACTTTTCTTTTTAATTTTGATGTATCTAATGAAGAATAATGATGTCCAAATAAAATCTTATTAATAAAAAGTTAATTTTAAATATTACATAAAAATAGTAATACTTTTGGTGTTTACTCCCTTTTTGCATTATTTTTTGATTTTAATCTTTTAAATCTTCTCCAGAATCTTCTAAAAAAATTGTCTTTATTTTTAGATGTTACTTTTCGTTCACTCTTTTCTTCGTTCATGCTGTTGTTATCCATTTCTTCACATAAAAATATTTCTTTTCTTATTTTTTCTTCCAGAGAGTTATTTTCACAATTTTCTACCCTTAACTGTTCGTTGGTGCTACTTACCTTATACAACTCACCTCCACTGGAATACTGTTTTGATGGAGTAACCGAAACAAGTGATTTGTTCGCATTTGAGCTTTTTGAAATATCTGATCTTATTTTCTCCATTTGCTTTTGTTCTTTGACGACAAGAGACCAATCTTGTAGAATCCAATTTTCGATTCGTTCAACTTCATTATATTCAGATTTCCTTATTTCTACTTGTTCTTCAGTGGCAACTGACCAGTCATGAGAAATCCACGTTTCTTTCGAAGGAGATTTATGATTCTCATCGCTTGTTCCATGATCAATATAAAGATGTTGATCAATATTAGCAGTCTCTTCATTCTCTTCCAAATAACATTCTGTTATGAATTGGTCCTTTTCTTTTTTTATTTTGGTTATAGTTTCTTTTTGTTGTTGCAGTTTCTCCATTTTCTCTTGATCTTGGATGACAACCGACCAATCCCGGAGTGTCCATGTCTCATTTGATTCGACTTTAAGATTTCCATCATTCTTTTCACAATTAACTTTGATCTCTCCTTCAACAATTTTAATTTCCAGATCTTTTTCTGGTGAACATTCCGACGAATACCTCCCATTTCCTTTTTCTGGTGTCGTAACTTCAATTGCTCGTTGAGAATCATCTATGCCTATTTCTTCATTATTTGAGCCCCAATTGTTTTCTAGATGTTGAGTGTTGCTCGTCTGTTCATTGTCCTTCGAATATTGAATTCTTATTTCATGTTCTTTTGACTCTCCATTTTTTTTTCTCAGTTTTTCTCAAGCTTTTCATTCTTTGCTCTTCTTCTGCTACAACTGACCAGTCCCGTGGTATCCATGATAGATGTGAATTTTTATTGTTTTTTATATATCTGGAGGTTTTGGTTTCTTTTCTGTGGCAAGAATCACCTTTATCATTTATTTTTACTATTATATTATCTGAATTTTCGTTGCTCTGTTGTTGACCACAAAAATGACTTTCATCTGTTTTTAGCTGTACGTTGTTGTCAGCTTCCAGGATATCATTTAAAGTTTCTCCAATTTGTGCTGTTTCCCTCTGGTGTTTTATTTCAAGGAACTGATTAAACAAAATTTTTATTTGTGCTTCATATTCTAATTTTATAATCCTATTGAGGTCTGAATCTAAACATTTTCGGTCTTTCTCATTTTTTAAGGTAAGACTGTCATATTTTTGGGGGCTTTCTTGACGTTCTCTTGTAAATTCTTCAATGCGTTCTTCCTTTTCAATAAAATTGGTGGTTTGATCTTTTACAACATTTACGATACTTAAATCAGATTTTGCATTTTCTATACAATCAAATGATTCTCCTGTGGGTTCATTGTTATTTGTTGCATTATATTCATGTGACATTTCAACAGATCTAACATTATTTTTAAGTACAGTTTTTATGTCTGCCACTTTTGTTTTCGATTCCTCTGATGTTTTGGCGATGTCTTGTTGATTATCACTTGGATTTCTTTCGTAAGGCACAGTAACTATTTCACATTCAGTATTACCATCAGTTTCTTTATTGGCATTCCTACGTGTCCTCAATCTTTCTCTGAAAAGAACATTGAAAATATTTATGAAAGCAAAGTTAAATATGCTTATTTTTTAAAAAATTTTTCGTATTAACAAAAAACTTATATTTTTCCTCATAAATGTTTGATTCCTCATAATTGATATTTTAAACACCGGAGACATTTAGCTAAACATTATTAATAATTATAGATTATTATCTCCAGAGAGACTTTAATAAATTGTGGACCTTACTCATATCTGGTTAGAAAGGAATAGTTTTAGAATGAATGAGATTAATTACTATAATTTATTGTTCTACCGAGGCAGTCAAACCAAAACGTACCGTATTCAAGCCGTTATTCTACCTCTAGCCCACACTGAGTCTTTACTAGTTAGGATCTTAGCAGAAATCACACTCTTGGTGCGTAAATTTCGTAAGTCTGGGTAATTCTACTTTGGTACACTAGATATGATAAGCGTAATTATTTCTGGAATTGTTATTTAGCAATTTTATTCTCCTTTTGATCTTTTTTTACAAATTGTCACCAAGGGTGTGGGCTCTCCTAGGATATTTACCCTTAATTTCTATATTCAATTGTTATTAAAATAACAAATTTATGTAGCTACAATATATAAGGCAAACCCTTAGCAATTACTGATACCACCTTTTTTATGAGAAATAATATAATTAAATAATACCTTCTTATCAAATTTCAATCAAGCACATACATAATTACTTTAAAATATAAGAATTTCATTTTGAAAATATGAACATAGAACGTTTGTTGAGCATAAAATTATCATGAGAATTCCAAGCAATGACCTACAGAGAAAAATAACTTTTTGTGGTAATTACTACACCTTTTTTATGGAGTTCATTTTACGGATTAAAACATTCTTGTTAAAAATTATATGAGAAATAGAGAAATGAACCTTTCTTACGTGCACAATTTTCATAACATACTGTTCAACGTGACGTCCATTTTGGCATTTTTAATGAGTCATCTGTTATTGTTAGATGTAAGATATCATTAATTGATTCATGCTTTATTTTTTATGTAATAATTTAGGTATTTTCGTGTTTGTTTGTTAAAATTATTAATCATGTCCAAAGTCTTTATTTGATGAGCCAGTTTAATTGTTCACAGAATAGAACTATTTCACAATACACTGTTAGAAAACGAATAATAATAAATAAAATATTTTTCGTATATTAAATTAAGGGTGAAAATTAAATTAAGATATTCCTTAGTGTCACTGAACTTGTTAAATAAAATTTAGTTTCTGGTAATCCTGGTATTTTCATCGCTTTAACTAACATAGCTTTAGAGCTGCCATTTTTCCATTAACACTTTGGCATCTATCTTGCCATAAAAAAATAATAAAATATCAAGGGGTAAACTAAAAACTAAACTTCACTCTAAATTCATTCTATTGTGGTCATATCAGATTATCGTTCTGTAAACTCATATTAATTTTTTTCCACACAGATTCCACCGCTATTGGCCGCGAAAGTGTGTTATGGCCTAACGGCCAGTATAACTGGCATTTGACAAATAAGAAAATAATAAATCAAAATTAATTAAGCTGTTATTATATTATTAGGCTGTTCGCGGAAACTCATTTCAATTTTTTTCCACATGAATCGGTTTTTTGCTCTTGAATACCAACCATCTAATGGGTATTAAATCATGCAACAACTAGAAAGATGATAAAAAGTATTAGATTATAATTGACAATACACAATTTAGTAAAGTATTTATTCGGTATACGTTTTTTATTTTCTTACAAAACAAAATAACTTTCAGAAATTTATAATTTCGGAAGAAGGCATTAAAACAATAAAAATTCGATTTTAAAATAGAATCTTTTCATATGTCTTTATTTGAGTAAAATATTTTAAATGCATAACAACTTTATTTTCAAGGGAGGAAAATGAAAAAATAACTTTCCAGTCTACCACAGTAACTATATTAAAATGATATATTTATTATAATTTAAATATTAAATAAGCAGTACATAAAAAATATAAAAATTACATTGATTTTATAATATACTTCAACAATTCATTGCAATATTAACGATTCAATATTTTATTACTTAGGATAACATGAATGCCAGGTTAGTAAATTAGTTACTTGAATGTATATATTTATTGATATATATATATATATTTATATATATATATCTATTAATAAAGTTATAGAATGTTAAAATCTAACATTCTACCACTTTTTTGTTTAAAATCAATCAAAGGAAATTCTTGATGTCAGAATATTGATATAAAAAGGACTACTTACATCTTATTTTTCATGAACTTTAATACTCGAAACATTCTGGAAATTATTGATGTTATAAACAGGAGCTATTTCAGATTTGCGTTGAGGTGTTATTAGTTTTATTAACAACTTATTGCTTTGTAATTTCC
>JAPDSC010024493.1:11293-29483 GCA_026290005.1 Latrodectus geometricus
GTTTTTGTATTGTAATTGAATTTTTTCTTCACTATGTCATTATATAGTCCTGTTTATAATAGCTATGTTAAGTTTTATAAAAATAGAAATAAAGAAACTTAATAAAATGAAAAATATACAACAAAAAAAATGAATATAATTATTGTTTGCAGTACACACAGGTAATAGGCTGCTAAATCCAACAATATTAATAGAATATTGTTAAAGTATTTCATTAATGGCAAATAAAATTAATTTGTTAACAGTTAAGCTTATATTGAAAAAATACAATTACCTTATATAGCCAATTTAAATACCAATTCTATTTCAAATATTTTAGCTAATTGATGTTTTCAAATCTTATAGTTTAAAAACATCAATTAGCTAAAACTATCTTTTATAGCTCAATGGGCATTTTTTAGATATAAAAACAAATTAGATATGTAACCACAATTTCAAGTGAATTCTAAACCGTTACAAGCAGCCAAGACCAAGGTGGGATTGCAAAACACTAACTGTTAAATTGAAGGGCATGATGCTAATCCCCTGGATAACAGCTCAAGCTAAAATTTACAAGCACTTGAAAGAATAGATAACATTTTTAAAACTTGCAAACTAATTATTAAATTGAAAATTTTCAATTTTATAACTAGTTTTCTGTTGAAATATTTAATTTGTTCAGAATACACAAAAAATATATTTTATTAGAAAAATGCTGCAGTTCAAACTAACAACCTCAAATTTGCTTCAGCTATTTTTAGATATTTCCTACCTTCCTAACTTTAATGTCAAACTATTTCTTTTCTTAATTAAAAAATTAACAGAAATAGATCTTCAGATAAAATAATTAGATGAAAATATAACAAAGTCATTAAAAATTTGTATGAAATATTCTTGAATAAACTGTTTTTGGTGTCACATGTGTTCTCACTGAAATATTATTCAAGTATTTAATAAAAAAATTTCATAATAAAAAAAATCTAAACCACTAAATGTAACATTTGTTGATGATGTCAAGACTATAGACAAATTTTATAAGTTGATTTCAAGACAAACACTTGTAAAAGCACCTTAATATATATATATATATATACAATTGAAACCATTGATTATATGATGAATGATTTAAAAGATTAGGAGCAGAGAAATTAAAATGAATTAGTTTGAAAATTTAAGAATTTCAATATTAACAGAACAATTAGTTATCCCCAATTCAGAAGATTTACATTATTCCAATAAAAATGTCAATCCATGTTTTGAAACCACACACACAAAAAGTAATAAAAAATAAATGATAACAGAAAACATGTAACAATAATGAGTTACAATTTTTCATCTCTTAACTTGTGAATGGAAATTAAGATTGTATCTATGAGACTATGTAAGAGATTAGTCATTACTTCATATATTGTGAGTATTCGTAAATCAGAGGTTTGTAAAAACAAGCATCTACTTTATTATTACAAGCGAAAACAAATTTTATGTATAATAGGAACCATTGAATTCATACCTTTACATGGATTTATTTTAATTTATATTAGAAAAAAAAATCAATAAAAATTATATATACATATATATTATATACTAAAAAAAATTTAAATTAACATTGGATAACTAAAATAAAAGCAATGGCAAACACAAATATTTCATATAAAAAACACATAATGTAGGAAACAGTTATATTTAGATAATATTAAAAATATATCTGACCTGATGTTTGGGGCATAATAGAGAAAACTTTTCAATGTCCATCTGACAACCTAGAAAAGTAAAAATAAATCTTTTACTTTTGATGAATTATCTCTGAAGAACGAATTTCCTTAAGTTGATAAGTAAAACAATTTTAAAATATTCAAGCTTAAAATAAGCTTTAAGAAAGATGATTGTAAATTCTCTCTAATAAATATTATTATATCCTGAATACAGCAAACTATAGTCAACTGAAGAATTCAACTGAAAAAATTCAGAATTTAATATAATTTTAAAAACTGCTTAGATATAATACACTAATTACCAAACTGTGTATGTTGTATAAATCTTTTTGAAGGGATATTTTATAAAAGCCTTAAGATTTTTATATTAACTATAATTATTAATATACTAACATATTTTTACTAATATTATTTAGCTTTGGTTAGAAATTTGTTGGGAGTGTTTAAAAATCTTAAATTAGAACATATTTTTCAATACTATGTCACAATATATAAAGGATAAAATTTGTTTCACTGCACCTGTTTCTTTGGCACAACTGAAATGATACAGTTCTTTACAACCTTTCCCCCAACAACCTAAAGTAGCTCCTGTTAATGAACACTGACAGCATTTCTGAAATGTAATATAAATATTAATATAGTATGATTGAAATATTTCTCAAGAATAAAAATTTCATACCATTATTAAAAAGATTGCTCACAAATGAAAGGAGAATTGTGCAATAAATAAATGAAGTAATACTTTACAAGATAGAGCAAGAAAATTTCCATTAATTCTTTTATAATATGATTAATTAATTTAATATTTAATTCATGTAAAAAAGTATTGTATAATATCAGGGGCTTCATCATAAAAAATCAGTTGCTTTTTCCCATTTACTTTATAAAATGTGTCCTTTCAAAATTATATATATATATAAGAAAAAAATTGTTTAGCCAATCATTTATGAAAAGAAAAGAACATACTAAAAAAATTTAATATTCAAAAAGCATTTTAAATTAGTGCTGGTATAAGAAGAAGGCAAAGTGTAGGTTTGGTTTGCTTGTCACTGTATAATCATTTTTTGGAGTGGGGGAGGGAAACAAAAAGAGAGAGAGAGAAAAGAAAAGACAATAAAAACTAGTTATATTGGTATTTAAAGTTAAAAACTGATTCTGAATGAGTAAGAAGACTAAAAATGACAATCAGATTCATTAATTGATGAAACAAAAAGTCTTAGAAATAATTTAACTGCCACTTTGACATGAATGGTATAGTTAAAATAAAAAATAATGAGAGAAATGATAAAATCACGAAATTTAAATTTGATATTTTTTTAAAAAAGAATAGTAATTAAAGCATTTGATATTGGATTTAAGCTTTAAAAAACAAATTTGTAATCTATAGTAGTACTCATCAAATTTCTAAGTAAAAATCTAAAATATATACTCTCAATGCAAAAATAAATTTTATTAAATGTAATAGTATAGCAAACAAGTGTGACTTGAGAATTCACAAAGTTATCACTTTTAACAAATTTTAATTTAATGTTAACTAAATATTTTCCCTTGATAAACATAAATATATATATATATATATATATATATATATATATATATATATATATATATATATATATATATATATGAAGCTTCTATTGCAAAACAATATACATTTAAGAATATTACAGGAAAATTAGAAAATTGATTCACATACATTAATCTGATTTCCAATATGTTTAATGAAGTTAAATTTTCAATAATTCGCCTGGTTGTTTTTTTTATACATTACAATATCAATAATGCATCATTGTCTTATGATAATAATAACAACTATATGTAATCTTGCTCACTGTAAATTCTTGAATAAAGAAAATGTGCAAATAATTACTTTAATTGAAGGAAAATTAGAAATAAAAAAAAAAATTCTTTTTGTGAGTCAGAGATATAAAGTCAGAACAAAATGAATGCTTCCTTTAATCATTTAATGTGCTTCAAATAACATCAAAAATTACGAAAGACAGCAAACATTGATTTTTTTTTAAAAAATTATTTTTTATTTGATATTATTTACTACTATACTTGAAAAAGCTTGGTTTGCTTGTTGTTTAACAGTCACTTTTTGAGCACAAAGCCTACCACATTTCAAAAGAAAATGTAATTCTGGAAATTATAATTCATTTAGATATTTCATGATATAAGGGATTTTAATAGAAATTTTAAAACTTAATAAGTTTCTAACACCTAAAAATAACAAACATTGTTTAAATTTAAAAAAAAATACAAATGATTTTTGGATCTTTACATCACAAACTGCTGAGAAAAAGTACGAAATAAGAATATAATTTTTCTTAAAATTTATAAAAAAATATGTTTATACATTATATTGAAAAAGACAGAGTTTCATGAATAATTACATTTTCATATGCTTCAGCAACAGCTTCTTCTAAGCCTTGAACTTCTTCACCCATTAATGAAATGCTCTGGCACCAGACAGCACAATCTTCATGAATCCATGTTTCTCGTAAGTCAGAATCTGTATCAGATACATTTCCAGAGTTCCGATTCACAGGAGTTGATTCAGTACCAGAATGGCCAGCAGTCTAAAAAAAATCAAAATAAATACTATTAGGTATTAACATAAGTATATGCATGAAAATATAATTCCTTCTTAATTCCTATGTGAAAAAAAGAATTATTTACATTATTAATATACACCTAGATATAAGGTGAGTAATTTCTTTTATAGCTGAGAATTTTGATAGAATAACATTTAAAAGCTCTTATTAGAAAAATAAATTTAAAAAGCTAATTAAAAAAAATATTTTGAATTTTCAAAAAAATTAAAAGATTAGAAAGATCTATGAGTTATAAATTGATTGACTTATAAATTCCTAATTCAGAAGGTTAGTCAATTAAGTACACAAAATAAAAAGGAAAATAATAATAACAGAAAATAAAAAATTGATTTAGAAGCTATTCAATGCACAACAAGAATGTCAGCCATCCAATCAAACAATTTTTTATGCATTCCTCTTAGTCCAAATTTCCTTTGATAAAAAGCTGCAATAACTATTACAAAAACCTATTAATTTTATTTACTTACATTATTTAATTAAAATGTATGAATAAAAAGGCAGTATTGTTAGATAAAATATCAAGCATATGTTTATACAGTTAATGTACATACATTTAAGCTATATGAAAGTAACTTTACTAGTGATATCTATATTTATTTATATAAATAAATATTCTTTATAAATCACTTGTTACATATTCGTTTTTCCAATAATGTATATAGCAAAATGCTACATGTCTAATTAGCAAGCATGCTTTAAAAAAAAATGAAGTGCCTATTTACAAGTGCAGCCGGTAAAAGGATGCAAGAATGAAAAAATACTTAGGTTGAAAAAATAATCATATCTAAAAAACCAATTCTATAACTCTTAACATAATAACTCTAAACAAAACATAATTGAGTATAATAAAATTTGTAAAAAGTGCAATTACAATGCACTTTTTTTTTTACTTTTTCTTTTTATTGACAATTTCACTGGTATAATTCCTTTGTAATATTATAATAACTGTTTCCCTTCTTTATATAGAAATATTTCTTTGGTTTATATATAAAATAAGTTTGTTTCATTTTTTTACTTATTGCATTACAGAATTAAATTCAGTTTTTAATTAACTTTTCAGCAATTTTCATTTTAAGAACAATAGTGGGAACTTATAAATATGGCAACAAATTATATGATGTATGTGGCTATTTTAAAAACATATATGAAGATAACCGTTTGAATTCTGATAGCCGAATTTTTGATTATATCAAATTTGAGTTAAAAACAAATACTACCATGGTAAAACAAACAAAATTAATAAATAAAAATCATTGTTAATCATAAAATAAAGATGACTGAAACTAAATAAAAAAATAAGCTACCAGATGAAACTGAAGTAACTAACTAAATTTTATGGTCTGTCAAATAATGATTGATAAGATATCGAGAAAGGATGACGGGTCAGTGTTTTCATTGTCAACTGAAAAGATTTCACTTTAATTAAGCAATTGAGTACATACTGAAATTAAGCAATTGAGTACATATTTTTTGTTCTTTGGCAATCAAAAGTTAAATTATGTTCTTTAAACATAATTGCTTACACTTAATTTCTACAATTCTTAAGGGAAAAAATAACAATCATATAAATACCTAAATAATAAAAATATAAATGAAGATAAGAAAATACAAAAAAATCTTTTTTAAAAATATTATTGCTAATCAATAAAAACTAAGAAATAATATTCAATAAGTTTACAAAAAGTTATTATTAGTCCTGCCAGATTTCTGAAATGTTCATCTGGAACACCCCCCCCCCTTTAGAATTGCAGGTATTCAAGGGTAGAGCCCTTGGAGAATTTTTAGAGTGTTACAGAGGGTAGTTTATTTTCCATGCTATATAAATTGTTATTGATCTGGAACTTAAAACAAGGGTAATAATAAATAACCCAAGTATACAGATTTAAACATTTCTTATATTTTAATATTTATAAATTACAAGTAAGCACTTTAAATAAAAATTTGAACATTATTTACATGTACTTTTCATTGGCTAGAGCTTTTTAAGAAAATCTTTTTTGCTTCATAAGCTAATCTGATATTAATTTTAAATGTTAACACAAGTTTTTAACTGTAAGTTAAAGATTCCTTCACCAAACCTCTGTTCTCAGTCTAGGCATTGTTAACCAAAGAAATTACTCTTTCATCTGAATGGTGTTGATGTCCCAAGTAAGTAAAAGGCATATTCAATAGTCTTGATTAGATTGGGGTTGCTATCTGATTCTGCTTAAGTGACCAAACAGCCTGACTATTTTCCTTTCACTTGAAATTATCACATTTCAGATTGTCTTTTCTAGCTTCCACTGTTCCAAATTTGATTGCACATACTCCTTAACAAGCATAATTTTATCAAACAGCTGAACAATGTTTATTTTCACATATAGGGTACATAAAAAATACTGCCATTAATAATTTCAGCGGAATTTTAGATGCTTTCTCAACCAATATTATTAGTTTTAGTTAGATTGACCAATAAAAACTGAAGTACTTTCAAAACTGTTCTCCAAGAGGTTCAAGTATTCAATACATCTTCCATAAAAAGCCATTAAATTATTTCATATTGCTACGGTCTTGCTTACCTAGATTCATATAAATGTTCTTTGCTCTCATATAGTACAGAAATAAATGACAAAGTAATTATCTCAAATAATCTTTCACAGTTAATTACTTTTTTGATCATTAATAAAATTAAAGTTTTACAAGAACAAGAAGTAAATCAGCCAGTACAATTCATAATGATACTTGTGAAAAATCTTATCAACTAAGAAAATATTACCAAGCTTTTACCAAATTATTTCATATTGTTTTCTAGCCCATATTTAATGAGAATGAAAACAGAAAGTAGAATATGTGATTTAAAAAATCGTAATGCAGTTCGTAAACAGAATTTGCAGAAATAACAATAGATATTTTAAATTCATCACTTTAAAAACAACAAAAGAGTTACTTAATTCAATATATACACTATACTTTTGATAATTGATAATATGAATTTTGATAATTCTTAACTCTTTGTACCAACAATAAATAAATGTGAGAGAGGTCAAAACAGCAATAATTAATTTTTAATTGTCTGACTTCAAATGAGGTTTGGTATCATGCCCATTGGAGCATTTTTTAAAATACCAAAATCTCATTAAAAAAATCCTCACTCAATGCGATTTTTTGTTTTGTTTACAATAACTTTCAATTTTCAACTATTTCATGGTACAAAGGTAGAATAATACCTATTAAAACTGAAATATTATTTAAAGAAACAGAAAGGGTTTATCAAAGGTTTATTTTACACAACATATTTGTTATACAGTTTTCTATTATTAAGAAAAATTGTGGAATTTGTTTATTCCACGTTAACAAGATTTTACTCAGGCACCATCATAATATTAGATATAAACATTAATGATTATTGTCAATCAGTAAATGTTGGAAGAAGAGATAATGTTTCTGAATACTTGGCATTATATATTGTCTGTCAACAAGAATAGTTCTCACCAAAACTGTTTAGTGGTGAATGCTGCAGTAACAAGAGCTGCCTATTTCAAGAGGTGGCTCAGAATGTTATGGATTAGCAGTATTTAGGCTAATTCTCAAGATATTCCCATAAGCAAAATTAGTGCCTTCCTTCAACTCCAACAGTAGAAAATGAAACAAAACTTGCTTTCATGGCAATAGACAAGCACAGAAAATCTGGGAGTTATTCTTGTGGTGCAGACAATGTGAAAATATCTTACCATTGTGAAACTTGAAGATGGTATCCTAAATTTAGGTTTTACTTTAACATACTACAAAATTTTACAAATTTTATTTCCATATGAACCATAAAATTTAATTCAAAAGCATTATATTTTTCTTAAAACTTTGTTAATAAAATTTTATGACCTGTGTGTGAATGAATTATGGTTAAATAATTATAAATATTATTACCAGTATTGAGATAGATACATCACATAATAATGAAATTTATGCTTCTTATTTCACGATTTTTTTAAAACAAACATCTCAAAAATTTATGCTGTAAATACACATGTCTAGATTATAATTTTAATTAAATTCTTATTTAAAAAATTTTATTTTATTAGTAATCGTTAAAAATTCCAGAATTTAAATAAAAACATAACAATTTGGTGCCTATTAACAATTTAATACAAACAACTTCCTAATAATATTTGGAAGATGTTATAAATTTTTAAAAAGGCAACTTTAAAAATCAGCTGTAAAATAAAATCAATTTTGAAACACAGTCCAAAAAATAAATATTATAAAAATATCTTTTATCTGAAAATATGATATATTTTTAATATTAGTAAAATAATTGAATAATGAAAATATAAAATTCCATTTTTTATTAGCAGAGGTTCTGAATCTATTTCTTTCTATATATTCTGATTAAATCTTTCTAAGTAAAAATACTTTCATATTTCTATTCAAAAGAATTTTTTTTAGATACTATAAGATTGTATGATTTCTTTCGTTTATGATTTTCACATTAAAAACTTTAAAAAAATGTAAAAAAAAAAAAAAAAATCAGCATAAATAAATGCTACAAATTTTTGTCTATATGATTTTGTATCTTTGAGATTTACTATCCAGTATTAATATTATATATTTAATTTTTCAATTTTTAGGCATTTTCAAAAATAGGCACACTACAAATCAATATTATACTAGAAATCAATATTTTCGAAGCACAACAAATTAGCTTTTATTGAGAATTTCAATTTGAAAGGCTGTATTGTATTTAAAAATACAAGTTATAAAATTTTGTAATTAAAATAAATTATAAAAGTGAGTATTTAAACTATAATAAGTATGAACATTTAGTATAATGTTTTAATGTTTAGATACCTGTTTACTTCTTTTGGAAGCTCGACTTTCTTCATGGTCGGATTTTCTTTTCTTTGTACGTGCAGAATTTGTACTTGCAGAAGGTGAGGAAGATTTTGAATTACCATAATTTTTGTCTTTAATATAATAAGGTCCATATAAATCTCCTAAACCACCATGATGACTGCCTTTATGACAAAATATACACAACCAAGTTTTATCTCTATTAAAGGCATCATAAGTAGGAGATAAAGTGCTAAGATGACCAACTGGTTTTTTCTTGATTCTATTAACTGAGTTACTAAAATTTCTTTTAATAGGGACTTTATTGATTTTTTCTTCTTCTTTTTGAGCAACATTAACGACAGAAATAGATGAAGGATTTTCTTTGCTGCCAATTATATGTACATAAGGTCCATTGAAAACTTTCATTTTCTTAATTTTTGGAAGAGCTTCTGGAGTTTTTAATTTAGCATTGTCAAATTTCTTTCTTTTATTACCTTTTTTACCTTTCTTTTTTTTCATAGAATTCCCAGACTTCATCTTATTCTTAGAACCAACAGGCCTACCCCGTTTCTTATCTGGACTTCGACGAAGACTTGAATTTGATGAACCAGGTTCATTTTTAATACTTCCACTCGGAGAGCTATTGCTTTCTGTTTTTTCAATAATAGCAATATTTCCTTCTTCTTTTTCTTCTTTAACTGTTATAACAGAATTCCCATCTACAGAGCTGTGAAAACCAAATTTTCTTTCTGATGTGGCAGGAGAAAGTATGACAATTTGTGGTCCAACATTTGGAACCTTATTTTCAGTTTTTTTCTCACTGTTATTACCACTAATATTTAAAGAATCACTATTGCTTGCAGGAACATGCCAGGTATCATTTGTATCATCCTTTCGAATTCGGTGAATAACTACTTTAACTGGATCATGATTTGAGTCATTGTTTATTGTCTCATCTGCAAACAAAGCTTTAGAATTGTTACTATTTGAATTTTCATCGTGGGATTTTAAATCTTCTTCAGGGATGGGATTGCCTTCATTATCTGCTGTCGAATTACACTGCTCAAATGTAATTTTATCATTATCAAACGGTTCGTCTTTTACAGTATTTGAAATCAAATTAGAATCAACTTTAATTTCTTCCTCAGACAATTTATTATCTACACAGGAAATTTCTGCAGTGGAAGGATTTAAATTCACAACATGCGTTTCAGCTGAAGCACCACTAACTTCTTTTTCTTGAGGAATATTATCACTGTTAAATGAACTAAAATCTTTGTTGGGTTTATCTAATCCATTTTGAGACTCACTACAAATTTGAACATTTGATTTCATATTTGGTTGAATTTCACTGGAATTGCTTGGTTCATTAGAAGATATTTCACTTGACTGATTTTGACTACACGCAGAAATGGTGATTTCTGAGTTGTTAGATATTTTTCCATCTAATACTGAAGAGTCGGAATTCATTACAGTACTTAATTTTGACGATTCAACAGAAAGTTTATCTGAATCAGACCTAACTGCAGTGGAATTTGATTCTAATGCTTGTTCAGAATTCGTTGAAACAGCGGCTTTTGTTTGATCAGTAAACATTGGTGCAGATTCTGCATGAGGAGGACATTCTGCTAAATCTGATGTGCAGTCATTCTGACCAATATTTGGATTCTTAGAATGAGCAAGTGATGAAATAGGATTTTTTCCAGGTGAAACTAATGAGTTTTGATCAGACTGTAAACATTCTGAGACATTGGATGAACTATTAGGTAAAATTTGGTTACTTTGAACTTCATCAGAATTGACAAGATGAGGTGGTACTGGATAATTACAGTTGGAAACTTGCTGTACATTTGAATAAGAATTATTGCCTGAGCCACTTGGTTTTGATTCAAAACGGTTTTCATCCATATTATAATATGTTGAGTAAACAGAGTCCTTCGATTCATTATTAACGCATTCCTCGGTTACATAATTATGAGAACCGCAATGATTTGTGTACTGATCAGTTCCATCACCCATCATGGGGATCATTGCTTTAGATTCTTGATCCAGCATAACCATTTTCTGTAATGAATGTAAAGGGTTGTTAGGATTCTGGTTGTCATTGCCACCAGCAGAATTTATTGACTGGGACATTTGTCCATTTTCAGGAGGTTGGGGATGTGACTGAATATTCATGGCATGTGCTGTAGGAGGTGAAAATGGTTGACTATGTCCTGGTGATCGAACATGAGTAGGTAAAGGAGATGGAGTAGTCCTTGAAGAGTGCATTACACCTGGACTAGGAATTTGTGCCTGTGACCATGAATGAGGAGAATGAGCTGGAGACTGCATTTGGCGATAATGCTGCTGACCTTGAGGTGGGGCTGGATTAATGTTAGAAGTTGCATGAGGTGGTGATCTCATTGTAGAAACTGGCATTTGTGGAGGTGGATTATTCATCATCTGAGAATGAGAAACTTGACCATAAGGAGGCATCATTTCTGTTGATGAATTGCTTTCTGTCCAAGATTTAGATGACATGTTTCTGTTATTGCCTCCAGCATAACCAGAATGATTTCTGTATATATCCTGATTCATATTAGAGCCATACTGATTCTGGTTAGGGGCATAAGCTCCACCAGGATGTCTATATGGCATATTTTGCTGCATTTGATGGTTTGCATAGTGGTGAGGTCTTGGAGATGGTATGGGATGATAAGGTTGATTTGGATAAGGCTGATATCCACTAGGTTGACAATGAACTCCCTACAAAATGAAGATACAGAGTTAAAAAAAAAAAAATACTAAATTACTTATACATATCTTAAGTATGGATTTTTTAAATCAAAACTGATTCTAATTACAAAACATGAAGAATAAGAAAATCTTGATTATTCTCAGTTTCATAAATCTGAATTTAAAAAAATTAAATGCAAATGAATTTACTGAAAGGCATGTTAAAAGAACAAAAAGAAATTATATGAATTATCAAACTAATAAAAGCAATAATATTTGAAATTAACCTAGATTGTTTTGGAAAAAAATTTCTCTCAAAAGCCATGTAACTATCACAAGCAATTATTCTCACATAAATATAATATTTTAAAAAGATCACTGCAATGTTATTCATATTTTAAGCATTTTTGAAATCACATTTTTCTTTGTTTCTTTATTGCCCAGGAATCACTTTGCACATAAAAATTAAAATAGAAGTAAGATATATATTCATTAAGGTATTTTTTTAAAAATACCTTAATACTTTTTTTCTCATTGAATTAACAAGTCAATCACTCATGTTAAAAAGAAAAATATTTAATTGAAAAATCTTTGCCAATTTTTAATTGATAAATTTGTTAAGAAAAAAAATGGTGCTTGATAAAATGTATCATCATTAGCATTGGCACGACAGCCCTTCGTGGTCCTGGGCCTTCCTCAGAAGCTTTTCCCAATCTACCTTTCTCCCAGCAATTGATCTCCAATTCTTTACTTTTAGGATGGCAAAGTCCTCTTCCACACAGTCTTTCCATCTGTTTTTGGGTCTTCCTCTTGGTCTTTTGATAAAATATATAATTTGTGCAATTTATTGATGTTATTAAGAGGGTGGAGGTGAGGACTAAATAAAAAATATTAGTTAAACAGATTTAAACTCAATTCTAACTGTTGAATGGAATTGCTAAAAATCATTAGTTTACTAAAACAACACGGATCTAACAGATTGATATTTTTTATTGAACTGTATAAATCAAGAGATATCTAATTGACAAAACAACCAATAAAATAATAAACCATTAAAACAAACATTATGGAAAAACATAAAAAAGGATTTCTGGCCATTACAATCTCAACACCAGGAAGAAAATACAAATAACAATATAATATTTATTGGACAAATATATCAGACCAGAAATGAAAAATGTTTAAATTTTCAAAAAAGGAAAGAAACAGAGATCTGGAAATATCAATATCCAAAATAACCACCCCTGGCCGAAATATCAGCATTAATGCAACTCAACATTAAGTCAAACTGAGAGAGAATACAGATACAATTACCAATGTTAGTTCAACTGGATGGTATAGTTGATAGACTGTTACTGTTATTGCATTTCCATTTTTTTCTGTACCTAGCCCAGAATTGGCTTCTATCAATTAGATGGAAGAAGCTGGGTGGGAGTCTTTGTAATTTAGAAGCATGGATAAAGCAAAGGAACACTTGACCTGACACTTCCAGAACATTGTAACCATGATCAGCATCTATGATAACATGCCTCAGATGACTTTAGTGAGTGTGATGGATCTTCAATAAAGTAGGAATTCAAACTCATTAATTTCCGATAATGAGAACAACGCCCTATCTAGCCAGGCCTAGGATATTGTGATGAGCAATCACTTAGCAGTTATTGACTGATGTTTTATATTGGTGAAAGATAAGAAAAATATGCTGAACTGAACTGAGCATTTTCTGTATCGAGGCAAGTTTAAACAGCAACTTTGGTTATGCATTATCCAGCTGAAATAGTTTCACAGAACTTAAATAAAAAATAGAGTTGCAGGTTTTATCACAACAAAATAATGGTTACTATTCAAAGTGATGTTAACATGAACAAGAAATAAGTAAGAAATGTATCTAAGAGCTCTTTATACCACTAATACTGGTAATTATAAATATATTATAAATATAATGATATTGAACACGCAAATTAGGATTATATGTTCTCCGTGATGCAGCCGTTATGATTCTGTAAACTGAATTGGGATTCAGCTGAAAAGTTTTCCTATTCCTGTATCCAGGTTCAGCTTTGGTCATCCCATTAAAGAAATGGCACTACACCACAAAACAGTCATTGGTCACACTGTTATGAAATGCCAAGGAAAATCAAAGTCATGGAAGTCAAATTGACAGTGTATGCCGTTGCAAATATCACTGAAATACTAATATAGATAATTATATGCATAAAAATTCTCATTTCTTGACTCTTGAGCCAGCTATATTATCCCCCTTTCTAGGCAATATGCAGGTAATACCCCTTTTTAGGAGTTATACTTGATCACTAAAATTCAACATGCATTCTAAATATGTTTGGAAACACTTGCTTGAATCTACAAACAGTCATGTAATCTCAAAGTATCAATAGTGTGATATACAATTCAACCTCTGTTCCAGAAACAGCTTGGAAAATTTATCCTTCTTTGATAAAGTATCACATCTTTTTAGCAGCCAACATTACAATTGAACAATATGCTTAAGAAAAAAACTGCTGAACAATTCCAACACTTAAATATATTTTGATTGTTAATACAGCATATTTCACACAAATCCATTAAAAAACACTTATCTTCTTTCAAGTAAATTTTTAATATGAATTATCTTACTTACACATTTCTTAAGTAGATGAAATTTGCATAAGAAATTCTATTGGATGTATAATTATGAATTTATTTAACTTTTTTTTGTAACTAATAAATTTGTCTCAATCTTGAAGCATTTTTTTCACTTTTGTGCTATGAACAATTTGTAAATAAAACATTTCTAGTTTAAAATGGAGAAAAACAGTAAAAAATTTTAGTAATATAATCATAGATTTTTAAAAAAATTAACAAGGAAATATTCATTAAACAAAAAAATTACAATTATTTTGCTCAATGTCTATTTTGCAAGAGTTGGATTAAATCTTTATACAGAAGAGAATTTTTAGCTTTTCCAAAAAGAGTTAAACAAAATTTAATTAATTTAAACTATTTCATTAAATATATTCAGAAAATTACATCAGTGTATTATTAGTTAACAACTAAACACTAAAATGAAATTCAAAATGCTTAGAAATATTGTGTAGCACACAGATTTGAATAATGAGAGCAAAATATTTGAGAATATTTTGTAGAAATAAAAATACCCTTTTTAATCTCACTTATAAACTTTCAGAAAATGATTTAAATACATTATAATGTAAATATAGAATACATGTGAGAGTATGCATGTGTATGTATATATGCATAAAGTTTTTAATATAATACTTTACAAAGTAAAGCATAACAATTTACATTCTACAAATTCTTTATTTGCGAATTTAATCTTAATTTTCTAAAATAATTTAGAAATAATACAGTAGAACTAAGTTATTTTTTTGTCGAAGCTTATTTTTGTTATAAATGATTAATTACATTCAGTGATTAAACAGTTTTTTATTATATAATTAATATTAAACCTTTTTTTACTTAATTTTTAGAATTTTTTATCAAGTAATTATTTTATTTTTAAAAATGGTTTTCCGAGAAATATTACCTCTATGTATACACTGAAATTTATGACTTTTTATTTATTTTAATAGTTTTCCAACAGATTTATGTTTCTTCCATTTCAAATGTTAATGTCATTGACAAAAGTTCATTAACTCTGGAATAACTAAAAAGCTAATTAAATTAACAGATGTTTCCCTAGAAGATTCTAAAGCCTCGGTTGTCATGCAAAATGAGATTTCTGATCTTTTGATATTAATATTCGTGTTTGACAAGGTGATTCATTATCAATCACTGCTTTTCATTTTAGTCATTGAGTTTCTTATTTGTCAACTGGATTTGTGTGTGTGAGAGAGAGAGAGGTCCTATAGTAACTAAAACTATTCAATTGTGCACTTTTGCTAATGATATTAATGTTTTATGTAAAAGTACACTAATTTCTTTTATAAGCCAGCTTATTAGGGGATAAGAATAAACCAGTCTTGTAATTAATAAGCAAAAAAACAAAACTTATGGAACAAACAAATTTTCTAATGTTTTATCTACACAAATAGTAGATAATTTTAAACTTGAAATGATACAGTTTCATTTATCTAGCTTCAATTATTAATGATTGTAAAATCTTTAAAGGAATTTTAAGAATAAAAAATAAAAATGAAATAAATAAATGCCATTACTTATTTAAAAATATACTCCTTACTAAAGAAATTGATTGAATATTCATGGAACCATTATCAGGCTAGTGGTTAAGATAGTAGTGGAACTTAAGACTTTTAAAAATAAGTGTGGATGTAACTCATTAATTATTTTATAAAATTAATGAGTATATAATGAAATTTTCAAACCATTAAAAATAATTTGTATTGGAGAATAAGAAACAAATGAACTCCATTTTATCATCTAATCAAGAGAAAACATTGCTTTATTAATTAAATTTCAGTGGTTAATATGGTCCAATATGACTATATTGAAGGAATAGAGGAAAATAAGGTTTTCAGAGAAATTATTAATTGGAGACCTTTGAAGAATAAGAAGCCTGAAGGAAGAGCCCCACAACTAAAGATTCAATCATTACAAAAATAAAGAACTGGAAATCTAAGCCGAGAGAACAGAATAGTTTGAAGTGACATTGTTTAGTAAACCATAATTGACATTGTTAAAGTTAACAGGTTAAAGTGCTACAAAGGAAGAACATAATTCCATGCATATAAAAAAAATTCAACTCTCCACTTCAACAATATTTTTAACAAGCTTTCCTTCCCCTGATAATTTTAAAAGTAGACTATACAAATACATTTACACAAATTAGATACAAATATAAATCAATCATAATTATTGTAAAAGATATAAAATAACATGCTTATTTCAAAAAGTTTTCATTATATTCAATATTTTTTCCCATTCTATCACACAAAAAAAATGTCTTTTAATATTCAATCTTAGTCACTTGCAAAATCTCTTACTTATAAAATTTCATAGCCTATATAATTACAATATTGTGTTATTCGTATTTAAAAAAATAGTTTTTTTTTTTAAATATTTCAAAATGCAGTAAAAAATATATAAGCAGAGCAAAACAAAAATAGTTAAATAAATATGATACAAAAATTTATGAAATATTTTTCTTGTAAGGAGTATAAATAAAATTTAAAAACAAGTTAAAGTCCATAATTTATAAAATAAGCAAAGGTGGAAATAACTTTTAGATTAATCTCTGATATCACATTTCTTAATATTTTTCTATATTTAATTAAATCTTACTACTAAAATTTTACCCATTTTATTTTAACCTAAAAAATAATTCTTTTAGGCGAATAGGATTTTTTGTTTTTAAATAACACCTAGCTGTTAAGATCTCTTTTATCAACATAATAAAGGAAAAAGTTAAAAAAAAACACTATCATAACTGTTTTTTTTTTTTTTTTTTTTTTTTTTTTGAAAAAAAAAGATCATATATTTCTAATATAAAAGTTTGATTTTAAATAATTTGAAATTACTTTAACACATTTTAATTTTAAAAAATCTAAATGCTATAACAATTGATTTCTTGTTTTGCTACAAAAAATCTATCTAGCTAACACTTTATTTGAAAAGAGCTTCAACACTTTTAATTTTTAGAATTATTTCCATTAAAAAAGAATCATAATTATGAAAAAAGTTGTTCAGACATTCAAACAGGGAAGCCTGAAAAAAAAAAAAATAGAATAAAAGAAATTATATATTTAATGCTTAACTTTTAGAATGTTAGGAAAATTTTTGCAACATGGTTAGGAAATACAAAAAATAAGTTATTTTGTTTATTATTTGGTAAAACAATGTTAATGCTTGTTGGTAATAAAACATGGAAAAATAGTTTTCTAAACATAAAATACAAGAAAATTAAAGAACAAAGACAGATGCAAAATAAATTCTTTTACCGCTTTTTGCATTCAATTAGCAAACATTTCTTTTCAGAATGAATCAAATATTTGAACTAAGGTAACAAAAAAAATCTTAAGAATTTTAAGTTTTAAACCATGTTAAAAAAAATCTTCCAAAAATCACTGAAAACCTAAAAGAATTTCTTGATTGAAAATAAATATGTTTAAAAATAATTTATATATTGTTGGAATGTCAATCAAGCAATGAATACCTACTAATATATTTCAATTATAGACATAGTAAAACCAATCCATAAACCATTTTTAATCTGAAAATTATGTATGCCTAAGTTACAACATTAACTTTAGATACAAAAATAAAATAAATTAATTAAATAGTGATTTAATAATAATTTTATTATTTAAATATTTTTTGAGCTAAAAAATTACTAAAAACTTAACATTTCAGATCTTTCAAAGTATTGCATAACACAAA
>JAPDSC010024493.1:43813-71714 GCA_026290005.1 Latrodectus geometricus
TTTTTCAATAAAGAAGACTTTTACTTCTAAATAATGGTGAAAATATTTCAACGTTACGTACTTGACGAAACATCAACTTTTCCTCCTTATTTTTAGCTAGCAAATCTCAGTCTAGATCCAGTTTATCGCAGAGTGATGTTTAAATTAAATTTGATTTAACTTTAAATAGATTTAAATAGTGCAGTACGCGAGCGCGCGAACGGAATATAAGATGATCTTAAAATATCATCACATACTTCAGCGCGTTGAAAACACAAGAATCACTCTTGAATACATCGACCATTATAAAATAAGATTGTTTCCTCTAGATAGAAACGTAAGTGAACGAAACTTTTATAATAACATATAACAAGTAAAAGATAATTAGATGAGTTAGTTCTAAAAAAAACTCGTGTTATAAAAATCTATATTTGTGCTTTAAATTTGACAACCGAAAAGGAAGAAAAATTCGACCGGTGTCTGGAAATAAGGTGAATATTGATTCATAAGATCAGATCTTTATCAATTTCTTGATGAAGCCCAATTTCATTGATTTATGCACCATAAGCATTGCTTGAAAACTTTACATGTTTTCACAATGGCTTGCAAAATGTTACTTTACTGTAATTATTCCCTATAAAAAATTCCTATTAACTGCTCGAGGGAAAACATATTCAGGAAATATTTGTCTAGTTGCTCATTTCTAATATGATTTGGGGTAGCAATTCCAAGTCTTAGGTTACTTTTCTTTAACTACCATCTATTCAACTTGTAACCTTGGATTTTTGTCTATTCCTATCTCTGAAGACGTCACATGTCAGTTTTTTATACCCGTAAGATTTCATAAAATATAATACTCTTCTTGCTCATCAAAGTTTAATATTACAGTGTTAGGGATTACAAAAAAGTATTTTCTTTTAGCAGAAACTTCTTTTTAATTTTTTTTTTTTATAATATAGCTTTTCTTAAAAAGGACGACAAATTTAAGCAACACTAGAACTATTATTACTAATGTGATAGTTTTCCATTAACGAAAAATTAAGGGACTTGCTTGTCAATTAAATAGGGCCAATATATGACATGCATGTGTGAATGAAAATTTGAGGTGAAAGGTAACAACATAACACAAACATCCCTGAACATTTTTCAGGGATGTACGTACTATGTTGTTACCATCTAATCTGATTCAATATTCATAGTACCATTAAATTACCTACGCTTATATTTTAAGATTAGGATCAATAATGATGTTAAAAAAATTATCACGATACAAAATATGTTGAATTTTGATCAATAATAATTATCCATTACTAGTATATAATTATTCTAATAAATTATTATATATGTGTGTTTTAAGTTACATTATTAGCTAGAGATTGCATTATAAGACCGAGTTTTCCAATAATGAGTACCAAAGAATTTTAAGCATTTTATAACAATGCAATTCATAATCGTAATACTAAAATTTGTTGAAAAAATATTCGATGATTTTTGTCTTTTAAACATAAGAATAATAAAATTCAAGCAGTATTGAGATAAACTACACATCATTGTAAAAATTTATTTGATACATATCCTATTAATTTCATTACAAAAGAACGAAATATTTCGATTGAAATAAATCCCAATAAAATTTAGAGTTTTTAAAATCAGACACCATATTTCAAAAGAGAGAAAGTAGAATCTTCAATAAAGTTCTTTTACTGGCTTTAAGGATACTAGAGCAACTTGATTTCTTAAAAAAGGGTTAACAGTTCTTGGAAAGGTTTGACTGTAAATTGCATCATTAAACGGTATGGGGATGGAGTTATCGCCACAGGAAGCAGGTCGAACTAGGGCGTCATTGTCTCCGACATGGTAGGCCATGAAGGAAGAGCCTGAAGTTGACATGGTGTCAATGTCTGCGCTGTCAGATCGCCTGCGATGAGTGTGTATGTAGCACCACAGACTGAACCCTATGACCACAACAATGACGATGATCAGTACGATTATCACTATCAACAGACTCAACATCTGAGATTCTGAAAATGGAAAAAAGTGTTGATAAATAAATAATTCAACTGATTTGCCTAATATTCATTTACTACGAACATTTCATACGAACTACATTGCCAAGTAATTCTGTTTTTTTAGAAACTTATTTTAAATATAAATTTAAAACTATTAAATTCTGAAGTAGGTTATGCAGACAAATAAAAAACAAGAAATAACTTGAAATTTATGTATTTTCTAATAAGCATACGAAAACGAAATAAGTACGAGTACTTTGGTATAATATATTTATGGGTTTTATAAATATGATATGTGTAATTAGCTTCAATGAAATTAACTGAGTCAAAATAATGTTTTATCCTCAGAAACAGATATTGTAACTACAGAATTTCTCCGATTATAGATTATTGTAAGTTTGTTTATAAAATAAAATTTACAGATAATCCACAATTACTAAGTAAATCAAAAGAATTTAACTAAAATAGAAAAAGAAATTTGTCTTTTATTATTAATTACATAATTTATTTTTAGATATTTCTCATGAATACTTACTAAATGTATTTTAAGTTAATTTTTCGTTAATAATTTAAGTGTAATGAATGCAACTACAATTCTTTTTTTTTTTTTTTTTTCTTTTTTTTTTTTTTTTTTCAAATTTCAAAAAAGTAACTTACATTATGAAAAAAAACAATATTTATTTTATTCCCCTAAACATTTTTTTCAATATTAAAATATATTATAATTTTATTTTCTGACTTTTTAACCATCCTGTAGTTTCCTATATCCTTATAACTTCTTTTTTATATTAAATTTTAGTTTCAATGAAAATTTACATCTCTTCAATATCCAAATCATAAAATAACATAAAATTTCTTTCTTCTACACAACAGTTTATTTAAATTTTATTATATTTTATTATTTCAATATTTTAATTAAAATTTTTAAAAAATTAATTCTTTCTACAATATTTTGCACTTTAAAATTGCTATCAAGTAACACTTAGAAAAGTGATTTCTAATATTTTACTATTTGAGGATTGATTCATTTCTACTACAATATACATTATTTAAAAATATTAAATTAAAAATTATCTTCAATATGTGGAAAAGAATTTAAAATATTTACACAATAAAATGAATGTTGAAAAATAAAGATAAAATTGTATTTAAGTATGAATACATTTCACTCGTTGTAAAATGCTTTTAAATAAAAAGAGAAATTGGCTTTAAATAAATGCAATATTTCTCAAATTTATCAGTTCTAGTTGTATATAGCTATCTCTTTCTTCTATTATCATATGGCCCTATGAGATCATCATGTTAGAAAACTTTTACGCTAAATAAAATCCATTGAATCATGAGATTATATGAAAATATAAGCTTAATTGTCATTAATTTGTTGCCTTTAACAACATTTAAATTATTTTTAGCCATATTTTATTTTGTTTATTAAATGCAAAGTAAATTTGATTATTATTTAATAATTTAAATGTATTATTGCTAATTAAATTTTATAGATATGGCTGAGATCTTAGAAAAATTAGATTGTTCATTGTTACTTCAGGACATCTTATTCAATTTTCAAACTTATTTTAAATTCTCTTTTGAGAGCTACAAGAGTTATAAATGCCCTTTATATGATTAAATAGTTTGAATAACACGGCTATATACTATATGTACATAACACATGTAGTAATATTATGTGCATAGTCTTGCAAATAAACTTTATTGTTGTTATTTAATAGATTACTTAGTCAACAGCAGATTTTTTGTCCATAGTTCAAACTGATTATAAATTGTTTTTGTCGTTAATATGAGGAATACTATTTGATTCTATATTGATCTATTGATTGATTGTATATTGATGATGATAGATTGATGAAAAATCAAATTAAAATTTTTATATATTATAAATAAACATAAGTATGAGTAAAAACATGACTTTTGCTGTTCATATTTTCTCAAACTCCTCTTAAAACTAAGAGTACTTTTGGATCTATGGTAAATTAAAATAAATTTTAATAACTTACAAAAATGCTAAGAAATATTCTGTGATTTATTTATGATAATATTATATAAGATAGTAAAAATATAACTATAAAAATAGTTATATGTATAAAAAAATATAACTTTTATGAATTAATTGCACTAGAGAATCAAAATTTATGTGTTCATGAGAGAATTTTATTCCATTGTTTTGTTGTTAATGTAAATTCGATTTGAAATAGAATCCGAAAAACTTTTGTAATCAGGGAGAAACAAATTAATTCAATTTTTAGTAAATTCTAAAATCATGGAACAGAAAAACATCATCAAATTAACAATGCTGATATGAAATTAAATTGCATCATATCAATTTACAAAATTTTGTTGAATCTGTAATTTGAATAATACGATTATTGGCAAAATTTAAATTTATAAATATTAATAATTATTTAATCTGTACAATAAAAATATTTCTGTTAATTATTATTAGTATAAATTATTTAGAAATAACTGTACAAATACAATTTATTTCTATAGTAATTTAATTTATTTTATTGATTTTTAGCCATAAAATAATTAATTCAATTTATTACTTGTTTAAAGATTTAGACCATTCTGTTAATTACCTTAGTAATGATATTTTAGAAATAGATTTAAAAAGTATATTTATGTACAAATTAAAACATTTTATTCAAACATTCAATTTTAAATTTGCTTTATGTATCTAAATATTTTTTTTATCAGTATATGATTCTTCAAGCAAACAGAAACACTTCCCTCAATAAATATAGTTGAAATATGATAAATTGTGCATGTAATGTATATATATTGTACCATAGCCTGGAAGACTCCCTTGTAATACAGACTGTCCCTGCTCTGACGATAATCTTGAATCTTTGACATGGTTTTCTTTATAGTGATCGTATGTATACACATCATTAGACTCCAGATTTTTCAGTGCCTCTTCTAGCTGCTTATAGTTGAAATTTTTTTTCTCAGTTTCTTCTTGTGGAACGTTGAATCTAAAATAAATAAATCGGGTATAGAGAAATTATGTTAACTAAATACAATAATAAAAAATACCTTTCTGATTTTAAACATCTATATTTTACAAAAATTAGTTTTACGCTCAGTCACATAATTTTAAATCGCAATTCGCATAAAAAATTAAAATCATAAGTAAATGCAAACCATTATTTACTATAAGACTGAAAAATTTACATTGTTTTTATTTTAAAATTAGACTAATCACAAAATTTCTTACAAAAACATTACCATTACTCAAGCCTTTTTTTTTTCTTTCCTAGAGTTAAATAAACCCGAACCTACAGTTTAAAATGCATTTTAATAGTAGGAGTTCACATAGTGATTCAGTTTTTCTATAGTGGTTTGGATTTACTTTTAAATTCCAAACCACTGTAGAAAAACTTAATCCCTATGTGGGATCTTAAGCAGAAAATCAGGAGGCTGTCAGTTCGGTTACATATTACGGATACAAAAGTATATTCAATTTCTTGATATTTTGCCTTACAACGATAAAGTATCAATTTCAGAGATGTTTGCAAGGAGATAGAAATCTATAATTTCCATTTTTTTAAAATTTTAATGAATGATAAAAAACTCTGTAAATTATTATTATTATTTTTTTTTGTTTCTAATAGCGGGCACACTTGAGCAAGTATAGTACATTAACACATAAGCCGCAACAAGGCCGGAAACTGCTACTCCTTTTATCGTTACCCGGTGGGCACCTGTGAACCAAGTCACGGAGGTACGAGTAGCATCGCCCACGCCACACCACCACAAACCCGTTTATAGGGCTTGCCACATTCATCCAGCATCTGAGGAAAGGACAAGAAACACAGAGAGAAAGAGAAAGTAAATCCATACCCAAGCCGGGATGCGAACCCAGGTCCTCCCCATCCGTAGTCAGTAACGCTAACCATTAGACCAAGTTGGGCGGCGCTTTTTAATTCTTTAACTTAAAAAAAAATTATTTCTCTATTTCTCCGAATTGACATTTGAAAATATTTACAAAATTAATTTGTTGATTATTACTTTCCATTGTATTCTTTTTTGTAAAAATGTTCGCTTAATTTTGCTCATATTATTATTCATTTCAATATTATTTGTTTTTTTTTTATGAATGGAAAATTTAATTGTATTTCAATCAATGTCTTAATAACAAAATTTACGTAACAAATTAGACGATATATTTTCGAAGGCATGAAAATATTAGTGTATTTCGTTTAATGCAGTATTTACCTCCAATAACGTAACTAAACCATAGCACATATTTTGTTATTTTATGTAAGTTATTCCGCTAATAAACCTTTTTAACTTTAAAATATTATGGTTTTATTCGAACACTCAAAGTTTTAAATTTAAAAATATGTGACGGATCGAAAAGAATTGATTAAATTCAATTTACATTAACAATTTAATTAAAGTGAGAAACATTCAAATCAAATATATAAGTTTATAGCATTTTTTACTTGAATTGAGAATATTCATTGTTTAGTTTTATAATAAAAAACAGGGACATGTTTATTAAAATTTGGAATAAAAATGCATTAGTATATTTAATTAGTAATTAAATTATTTTGAATAATCAAGGTATTGTCTCATTAATTAAAAATTTTTAAAAAGTAGTTAAGCTGGTATGTTAATTAAAATCATTTTAAATTTGATTTTCATTTCAATTTCTTTTTTTAAGTGCATGAGCACGAGTAATTTATGCATTTAGTGCATTCTTTTCAAATACTGTATGTAATTTAAATTGATATTAAATATAAGCATATGTCATTTATATATTATTATTAAATATAAATATATTTTGTTTATAAACTTAACTATTTCAATGAAGAAAAAAATTTTATTAATAAAGCTATTTTTTCACAAATGAAGAAAATATCCATATCAAAAACAAATGCATAAAACTGAAAACTAAAACAGAAATAATGTAATCAATACTCACGCTGCTTTGATTGTGAAGGTTTCTGGTAGAAAAGTACACTGCACTAAAAATCGTCTAGAATTATGGGTTACTACGGAACTGCTTTCGTGAACCACAACCACAGTATCAATTCTAGAGTCATTCTAAAAAATACACGTCGTAGAATTAAAACAGCTTCTTGATAACCATACTTAAAATCATAAAGTTAGCTTATGTTAAGGTGTTAATTCATATTAAATATAGAATCATTGAAAAATATAATCAATTATGTGAGAAACATAATTAATTATCTTTAAATTCTTCCTGATTTGGGACTCCCGACAAAACCATTTATAACTAAGTTATATTATATGTTATTTATACATACATCATGGTGCAGGTAACCCTCGGACTGTATCTAAGGCTTTTGGGGGGGGGGATATTCATCTATCACCAAGAATCTCGTAATTCTGGATCATGGTCAGCTGACGAGGTCACACCTGAACTGGCACTCTCCTCTCCACATCCAAACCACACCAGCAAAAGGATTTCAGACGTAACATATTAACATGGACATATTCTCAACCCAGAGAGGGAGAATGTGGTCACCCTCCCATTCGCTTACTGTGGCTTCATTTTGCTGATTTTAAAGGGAAGTGGCATGAAGTAACTACAGAGCCACTGGAACTCTTATATGTTATTTATAATAAAACTTATTTGAAGCCAGCAAAAATTATTTATTTTTATGCAGTTTAAGAGTATATATTAAATTTAGGACAAAGATCGTAATGTGTAGCATAAGTTTCCGGTAAAATGTCAGGTTAGTTCATTTCTCCCTCTCCTGAGAGAGTTCTATGAAGGTCCTTCTCTAAAATCTTGCAAAACTTCACGAAATTGCTTACTTAAAGAAATATATTGCTTCCTCTTAAAGAATAATTAGTCAAGTTTGATAATCAAATTTTTAAGGAATATAACAAATTTTTTTACGGCTCATGAATATAGGCCATTATTCATGAAAAGTTCACCAAGAAGGTAAAATGTACAAATGCTCCATCTTCAGTTACTAATATAAGTTTTTCAAGAAAAGAGTTTTTGAAAGAAATTCAAATCTTCCAAATTTTCAGCAGCGGCAAGTTCTTTACTAAATCTGTCAATTCATATGTAAAATTGTTTCCGAATTCTCCCTTTTTGAGCTGCAGGAAATTCTATGCAAAAGTATCCAGTTAATAGTTATTTACTCTTTTTCAAAACCTATTATCCAGACGAAATATGGAATCACTCACAGACGAAAAAAATTAATTGTCCATTGTATAAATGAAGAGAGTTCAAGGTTAACCTCTGATAAGAATCCTAAATAAGTCGAATTGTAATGGATTAAAACTGAAACCTAATGTAAGAAAAATAAGGTAAAATTTGTGTGATCACCATCACACATTCTCTGTCAAACAAAAAGAAAATATATTTTAATCTGCAATAAATAGTATCACACTAAGTAGTAATTTTCGATTAATTATTCCCGAGGATATTAGAATAAATCATACTATTCTGGTATCTAAAAGAATAATTTATTGAAAATTAATATTTAGCATGGTTACCAAGTATTACTATTCACATAATCAGTAACAATCTGTTTTCAAAATTTTAATTTAGTTAATTTCAATATCATTATATTAAATTGAGTTTGATAATCAATAAAAAGTGGTAGAATATATTCTTGACTAAAATTTATAGAATGTTGAAGTAATTTCTTATCCTTATATAACGACAGTTTGTTCTTCCAAATATATTTATTAATGCACATAAAATGAGATGTAAATCAAGAAACACAGTTGCTTAGAGTTTCATGTAACAGTGGGTATCAAGTGTTGAGTTTTAGGAAATTGAACAAAAAATACCATGTTAAAATTATTTGGTCCTTTAAAATTCACTTTTTCTGACGAAAATTATTAAATCTCTCTCTATAACTATTTTTGGATAGGAGTTGAAGAGTTTGAGATTCTTGATACTTTTATATACGAGACACTGCAAAACAATCTGACTCACTTCAGGTAAAGAATTCGATTTCACATATTTTTAAATTTTAACGCAAAAATTTCTTCAAGCACATGTACGTAGATACGATTACTTTATCATGATAAAGTAAAACACGTCAGCATATTGATAAAGGTAAGAATAGAAGCTGTAGGCATATATTATAAAAGCACATATCAATACGAGTATGATATTTATATAATATTTTTTATTGAAAAATATTTTTCTAAAAATTTCTCTTAGCTCAAGCAGGAAAAGTGTTGATGATTTCATTACAAATTACAACAAAAATTTGGAAAGTTGTTAAGGAAAGTAATCTCAAAGAAAAAGTACCTGTTCATAAAAATTATAATTTTACAAGAAAATAGCAGCGGTCTCAATTTCTTAATCATTGTGATTTGCCGTAGTAAACTGTTATTTTCAATTTTTGTGTTTTAAATTTTTTCTATATCATATGTATTTCATCAAAATGGCTTAGCAATAAGATTTTTATACTTCGAGCTGGTTTTCTTATTTTATTATTCATGATCTAAATCTGATTTTAATACTTAACATTATTTAAACAGTGAAATCGTTTCCTCAATTATCTCTATGGAATTCTGTATGGCATTACCATCATATTCCTGTTCAATATACTAATATTCTAATATATTAATAAGAAGCAATTAAGAACAATTTTCCTCAAATTGATATTATAAAAATGATTTTAATAATTCCCACAAAGTCGGAAATATTTTCTAAATTAAATTTCAATGATCTGCCGTGAAAAGTTTCTCATTATGGTTAAATTACATACTGAATTTATTTAGGAATAGATTGACAAGTTTACCACTGTTTTGCTACCACAGAGCTGATGATCTATCTTGAGTGTGTATGTATCTTGAGGACTGCTTCTGTTACCATAAATGCTACAACGATCATCTGTCGAACCTTCAACGGCTATTTTGCCTCCAAAGTACGGTCCGCTGTGTACAACGATATCAGAAGAATTGGACAAACAGTTTGTAGCATAAGCCGAAACTGTATTAAAACAAGACACACATCAGTAATTCTAACAGTATATATATATATATATATATATATATATATATATATATATATATATATATATATATATATATATAAGAGAAATATAATCAAAAAGTATGAAATTATTTTCTATTTTTATATTAGTACCCTGTGAAAGTTTTCAATACGATTTTATTGATGATACCGAGTTGAAATACAGTCGTCTCCATAATTTTCTCAACTGCCCTTTTATACAATGTTTAAAGTCTTATTACATATACGTATTAGACATAAGGATAGTTTTGTAGATCAAAATAAATTGCATTTATGTCTTATTGAATATTTTATTGCATAGAAGTAAAATTTATCAATTATTTTTTGATAAGATTTTTTTGATTTCAAATGTATGTATGTTAGATATTAAGCATAAATTACCATTAAGAAATATCACTATGTGAAATATGAATGTAAAAATGATAGAATCTAATCGAACGTACTGGTTAGGCTTACATAATTTGTATAAAATGTGGCCACATCTGGAGAAAAAAAAGTTTCCATGTGACTTGAGTCATAGTTATTTCCATGTAAATTAAATCATTGCTTTATCATTTTAAAACATAAAGAAAACATTGTGTGATATGTTTAAGAATATTTGATGATATTAAAAATATCATGATACCAAAACATTCATTTTTTTCAGAACTTCCTGGCGTATCTTTTAAGTAAGAAAGGCATGAATAAGACTTAATCGAAGGTGTACTACTATAATGTGATCACAGTTTTAAATGTATATTAAAGGTATCAAACATGTTTTTTTAAGGTTTTATTTGTGATATGACTTGCCCAAAGAATATTTCTTGTTTTTAAGAAACTGAAGTTATCAAAAATCTGGGGTAATAAAAAAATCCGGGGTAATAACATTTAAATATGTATTTTACTAACAGTTACAACTATAAAATTAAGAATAATTTCATTATATAATATTTTAAATTTACATTTATACTATAGAATCGAATTGTTTCCTTGTTCTTCAAATTATAAAATTTGGTAAAAAAAATATTTTATAATGCGTTTTTCTTTATAATGATAAAAAAATCATATTTTTATAATAGTCTGCATACTAAGTGTAACTAAGCTGTTTATATTTGTTGGAAACAGAATCAAAAAATGACACATTATCTCCTGGAATTTTTCTTCCACTTTCAAAAATATACTATAAATTGCTGTTTGCTATTATAAATATTTCAAATTTCTGTAAAAACGATTTCTTCTCTCGATTAATAATTTTAACGAGAGCGTTGAAATTACTAATCGTTATTTTATCAATATGCCATTACACCGCAGACGTTAAAAAATTACTCGTTCTAAACGTTAGCGCATAAATTTTACTATTTCCATATATTACAAATTAAAATTATGAGATTTTAATATATGCCTCCTCTGATTAAATGTGAACAATTCTGGTCAATTTTAAAAAAGTGCCATTTATCTCTTGTATATTTATACTTTTTTCTTAGGAATAGCTCATATTTAGTAATTATCCTTAATTTTCGATATTTTCAATTCTATTAAATATAAGCATACAAAATAATGAAATCATTTCTCAGAATATTAAAAATAATGCTTCATAAAACGCATTATATTAAAAAAGTAAATTTAAAAAATTGTAAAGCAATTGGTCTCCTTACATCCTTTAGTTCTAACCAACACTTTTTCAGCTTTCTGCAACTTAGCCCTCCTGTTTCCCAGACTTGATGGAAATACTTTATTTTCATCATCCATGGGTTGAACGGATACCGTATAGTTAGTCAGCATTCGAAGTCCGAACAGTGTGGCTTGGTATTGACCACGTCCATCTGATACGATCGAGTCATAGCCACTGAGGACACTTCTCTTGCCAAGTAAGAGGTGGCGCTCGAAACAATCTCTGTCAGATCTGGACCATGTTGTAACTTCGCACAAAGTGATGATGAATCCAATTGGTTCTGAGTTGGAAACGTATCTCCACTGGAGCTTTACTGATCGAAATTCAGTCTCAGAAACTAAGTTTTCCACACCTATAATCAAAAATAATTAAAGTACGATTTAAACAAGCTCATATAAACAAATTTAGTACTTTCATAAATAGTGAAACTTTGCGACGATTTAAGGTGCATCATAAGACGTGTTCTTAATTTTGAACCATTGCCAAATGGCAAGGTTGAACCATTAAAAGTTATCTTTATTTCCAAACCTGACCACAACGTTTAAAAAAGAATATGAATTTCCCCAGTATTAAGGTTCATAACCCTTATCAATATCATTCTTCCTATCAGTATATGGACAGAGCTAACAATTTTAAAAGACAACTTATAACATCTTCTACTGGCTTTCTATTTGTCTAAGATAAATGATTTCGAAGACAAGGCTTAAATTTAAATATTCAAGTTTTATGACATAAAAATTTAGCAGCTTCTACCATTGTATTCTTATCAACTACTATATTTCTTCCCTTTTTCCTATCATAATATTCTCAAAATCTTTTCTATTAATAACTCGTGGATTTGTTTAGTAATTAACAACTGGAATCAATATTGGTTTCCTTTTATCTACAGCTGTTTTAAATATGTTATAGATTGTTAATATATAATACAACTGTGTGAATTATACATTACATTAAATTTTACAGTCCATACTGTTTTACAGATGTATCGTATAACGCTGATGTGCAATTCTTATATTTCAAGTGAATAAAATTTTAAAGTTCAATTTAAAAGTCTACGAATGATAACCATTCTGAATTTCAAACTTATATTCATTCAATTAAAAATTAAGATGGAAATAAATGATATATTATTCTCTCTCTTTAAAGATGTTATATCACACTATATAGAAAAATACTTTATCCGTTTTTATGAAATAAACATCCGAGATATTTTGAAAATTAAACTGTTATAGATATTTTCTATGTCTCATTTCAAATCATTTTGATCAATGTTATTGTTGTTGTCGTCGTGTGCCAGCCAGGCTGCCAATATGGGGTGCGCTGCTCCACTTTTCCAACTGAACCATATTTGGTGTGGAGTCCGGCTTCCTCAGTACGCACATGCCATAGGTACCCATTCACACACAAAGAAAGGACAAAGACAAGAAAGAGAGAAAGTACATCCATGCCCGAGCCATGATTCGAACCCAGGTCCCACCCATCTGTAGTATCAATGTTATTGAAACCATAATATAAATGTCGTTTGATTGCTTGTTACCTTAAGAATTAATTTGCAGATTAAAGTTAGAATTTCAAAAATCAAATTTGACTCTAATTAATGACCCAAACCTCAAAAAAATATCGTAATTGAAAACGAAAGCTTGGTTTTGTTAAATTACTAAGAAAAAATAGACATAAGCTGGCATACTAATCTCTGAGCTTTAAAACAAACCATTTTAACTTATTTTCTTCTTTTCAATTTAACATCATTATTTTCATGACGATTAGTGTCTTAATGAAAATTGATTTGATAAAGTTATGCATCATTGTTATATTTGATACCATTTAAGTATATATTGTAAATTTAAGAATTTTAAAGATATGACATCTTTCATATGCAATATTTTAATAAATCCTAGATTTTAAAATAACATAAGTATTTATTATTGAATATTTATGCAACTTCACTAGTTACTTATTGTTGTTTTCAATAATTTCTCTTCTAAATCAGTTTTCCACAAATTCATTTCGCAATTCTAAATATTGCATGGTAATTTAAAACATACCTAATTTTCAATTGTTTTGTTTTAATTTGAACATAGGCTATACATCCTTTTCCACAAGGAATTTCATTACAGCAGTTTTTACTCTAATTAAATTCAACTTCAATTAATAATGAGGCAATTAATAATAGTGAAGCTAATTGGGAGATTTTTAGCTACATTAGTTATTGCTTGTCATTCTATTAATAAGATTTCTTAATTAGAGTTTGTTTAAATTAATTTTATTTCTGAACAAAGGTAATTAATTAATTCTTAATGTTAATTAAGAATTAATTAATTACCTTTAATTATTTAATGTTTTTACATACAACTAGCGTAATCTGTTTGAATGTTAGTATTCGCGCAAATTGCTGAATGGGTATTACAGGTCTTCGACGGGATTCAAATTAGATGAAATTTTGAACTAATCATTTAACAATATGTCTCGGGTAATCTTGACTCATAAAAGCTATAAAATGATTTTTAAATCCACTACTTATTGGCTTTTGAGAGAAATTTACATTAAAAATGACTTGTATTTACAAGTCTCAAAGGATGAAATCTGGAAAACCAAATTCCACCTGGCAAATGTACTTTCCACATGCAACACGCCCTCGATGTCTAATAATAGCTGTGATTGAACCCAGAAGCTTTAACTTTGATATTTGAAGGTATTTTAGTATTTTGGCACGTATAGACTTTCAAGAGAATTTCTCATAAATAGTGAAAAGAATTCAAGTGTTACAAAAAGCAAAACTTGGAAAATTCCCAGTCACCATTTTGGTAGCCGTGCATGTTTAATTAGTAATATTCAGTGTAAAGGTTGTCCACATAGGCATACAGTACTGTCTGATATGATTGCTCTTTTTGGCCTAGAATGTCTTGAATTCAATCTTAGATATTACTAAACATCCCTGGCAGACAAGCATGTCTAAAACATAAGTACAACATCCCTTTCCTGGGTGCTTATGTTTTAAAAGCCTTATCAATCAGATAAAGGAGCGTTTGAGGAAGATAAAATGGTTTCGATTAATAATTAAAATAACTATTACCTTCAAGTAGAAATAGCATTTCTGCTTTCCTTTTGAGAAAATAGTATTTAATTTGTTGCTCATATTCAGACACCAAACTCAAACTATGATTGAACTTCTTTCATGTTATCTTCCAGGCAAAAACACAGAAAACTTTTTTTTTAACTTTATAAAAATAGCGTCTGTAATGGGCTAAGGCAACCTATGTAATATCAAGGCTGCATTTTCTTTTCCACTCTTCGATATTTTGCTTTCTAAGTTAAAATGGTATCGATTTTGCTTCAATGTCTTTCTTTTTTTTCTATATTTAAACTCGGCTGATACATTTTTTTATTCTCAGTAAATTTAAAAATTCAGAACTCCCGTCGACTCTTGGAATGTATATTTTGACACTCTCAAATGTGGAACTTTTAATAGCTTTTTTTAATGATATTTTTACGTAAATAATCTGGTGAAAAATAAGCTTTTCTGTGCCGAATGATTTTTGAAGACAAGTAGATTTACTTTTTTCGATATATATGCGAAACATAAAATATATTTCTGGAATAATCTAATACCTTAGTTTTTTTATCCTAGATATAATGTGACCTTAATAGCCAAAAATTTAATCTTTTCAATATCTATTCAATCCACTTGAAATCCTAACTTATAAAAATGATTTAAAAGAAAATTTATCAGCACAATCACAAAACACCAAATTTTATCTTTGAAAACAAAGTGACAGTCTGATGATTCAAATTCTTATTAAAATTTTAAATTTTTTCCTAAGTAGCACATTTTTAATTGTATGGCAACATGATTTTGCAGCATATTTTATTCTTAAACTTCTTTAATATGTATATAAATATATCCATTCATATAGTTGATACATTATATTTTATTGCAACATTCTACATTTATAAATATTTTATTTTATTAAAATATATTGTAAATTTGGTATTCATACATTTTTTATAAATATATTTTTTTATTTTTATCCTTTCATCAAATTATATATTTGTCACTTCTTTTTTAAACGTATAGTGATTGTCTGATTGCCAAATTTATGTACAATAGAAAATTCTTAAATAGTCTCTTTTTAAGTTTAAAAAAAGAGAATGCATCCTTCAGCAATAAAGATTATGAGATTTTACTTTAATATCAGAAACATTTAGAAGATGTGAATAAGTTTTAATCTGCCTTTTACCTTCATAAGTGTTTTCTGGACTTCGCTGACAGTTGCAGTTGATTACTAAAAGTAAAATTATTACGATCTGCGTTCTCAATGCAGCTTCCATGGATACCTGCAGAAAAAATAAGATTTTAATGTGAAAAAAGGACAGAATAAAAGTAACAAAATGCAAAAATATGGGAATTAATCTAACATTCGTAGGTGAAATATATTTTTAATCTAAAGATTATGATATAGTGTTTCAAATGTTATAATTGAATAGTAGTATTTGAAATTCTACATATATTTAGTGTGATTGTAGAAGTTAGTGTTATAGTTTGAAATTAGAACAGAAACCAAGGATTACTTTCACTATATCCTTCCGCATGAACTTTTTTCTTTCTTTACAGTTTTCACAAGAAGTATATTAATTTACTTTTATTTGAGATTAACAGTCCAGATAACAAAATAAAAGCTATTTTTGTTGCTTCTCTTATCAGAAATAATTGGATTAGTGATACCTTTTAAGTTGTCTTTTATTAAAATACATGCACAAAATAAAAATAGATGACAAAAAATTCCTGTAGATGACGCTGTAGAAATTTATTGTCATCTATTTTTATCAGTATATACTCTAATCACAGGTTTTTTATTACAGAAAGTTTTTTATATGCATTTTTATAACGATAACGATTCCCTTAAAAGAAACTTATGATAATATATTTAATTTTTTTTGAAAAATACTCACATTACAACATAAGTTGCAAATGATTTACAATGCACTCATCAGTAATTTTATTCAAAATTTACTAACGGAATATTTGTTAGCAACAGGAAAATATTTTGTTGTAATTTTTTAATTGCGTGTAGTTTCGTGATTTGCTGAGAATACTTTGCGAAAAAATTCTCAGATATTAATAATTTAAAAGGTTTATGATTATAAGGATCCGATGATGAAAAGTTTAAACACCACATATTTAAGGGATACTAAACAACAGTATAATAATTTTAAATTCCGAAGTAGCTACGAGCTGTTACAATAAATCATTATATACAAGCTTTGATATAAAAAATCTGGAGTAATTATATTCTATTTTATATTATAAAGAGTAACATAATTATTAAAAGATTTTTTTTAAAAATATTTTTTGTTATATTTAACTTCTGAGTAATGTAAAAAAAAAAAAAAAAATATGGGAAAACTCCAAGATAATAATCTCTTTTCTAAGTTTTTGCTTAAACATTTATTAAATATTCTAAGCTTTTAAACTTAAAGTACGCGAGGTTTATTCTAAGCTTTTCACCTTTGTAAGCACTTAATAGATCTCGAGATCTGGATTAAAGTATAAGAAATAAATATATAAAATACTCCCAATTCCTTACCCTAAAACACTCTTTTTTGAGATATTCATGTCATATGTCATTAAGTTATGTTAATGTGATTAATTTGTGGCAATTTTAACATATCTTACATTTCACATTACCCATTATGATAGAGAATCAATGAAGTTTCGAAATTGTAAATAATTGTAAAAAGATAATATCGCGTGCGAGACTAAATTTTAATAAAACAACCATTTTTCCCTCACATTCTGTGGGTCTTGATTCGATCTATTGAATCTCATGGCTCTCGGACACGACGGACCTTTGTTTTTTGTCGAGTTTCGAGCTTACTACCTTCCAATAATGAGAACAAACGCCTTTACTAACAAGGCTAGCTGCCCAATCCTGAGGACACACTTGTTGTTCCAGGCGAAGTCTGTGCGACTTCTGCTTAGTATCAACTTCTAAATTACGAAGGCCCATTTTCACCGGCATAATAATACACCTATGCGTGATCTGCGATTTAAGGTGCCATCATTTCCGCTTTTTTTTTTTTTTTTTGTGCTGAAAAGCCGAGAAATCCTTAGCCGAGAGTTATATAACAGCAATACAATTTTATAATAATTATATCACACAAATAATTATTGATAATTTCAGTAAAACAATTGCACAGCATTTTCAAACTGTCGAAGACTGTTTTTATTATTAATAATATCATAATTTTTATTTTACATAATTTATAACTATAATTAGTACAAAAAATAAATAAATATTCATTTATTTCTTCCAGTCACATTCTGTGACGCTTGACTTCTTCAAGGAATAAAGTATATATCTTCGAATAATTAAAAACTTCTAGCTTTTGAATTAAGAAAATTGCTCATTGAAGACAATGCAAAGTGTGGAATCGTTAAAAAAAAACTTTTAAAAAAAATTACCTTTCCTAGTGAGACTGTGCTCATTATTCTTGGGAAAAGAAACACTATTTTAATTGCATATGCAAAAAATAAAATGTTCAACTCTGCGAATGAAAGAGAGAAAATGAATTTTCACTTTAATTACAGTTTTATTGATCCATTTTTTTCTCGTGAATTTAAGCTTTTTTTCTTTTAACAAAATGTAAATTTTAGTTTAATGCATATTTTATGATTTTAGATTTCTTTAGTTAATGAATGATCTACTTATTAACAATAATTATAAAATAATACATAAATATGAAATTTTTTCATAAATATTAAAAAAAATTGTTATGAAGCTATAAATAGCTTCTTAATTTTTAATATTTATCATTTAAAAATTTCATGTCTATGTAATAGTTTTTTAATTATATTATGGTATTTTATATTATATTACGGTATTGCATAGAGTTTTGAATATATTTTATCACTTATTAGTCAGAAGAAAATACATTTATAGTTGGGAATATAAGAACTGTAAATAATTAATTCCTAATTAGCAGCTTGTCCTTTTATGATCTTGCGCCATAAAACCCAACCAACCATTCCTAATTAAAACAGCAATTCAATAGAATATTTGGAGTTTGTTTTGATCTCTAAAGATAAATTTAATGATTATAATAATTTATTTATAAATTCACATACATTTCTGTGTAAAGAGTTAAGGTTGTAACATTAAAAACCAATAATTACTCACAATAAGTTCACTTAAATGGGAAGAAAAATAAAATTTTTGATTATATTAACCGCAACGATGAATTTATAGTTTTCATTGAGCGTGATAGTTGACGTGTGAAAATCATGCAGATAATATTTAGATACAGTGGGTGATCGGTCAACGAACATAATATGTTATAAGACTGTGTTTGCTATCCGAATTATTTGTTAACCGATTATCGATTCATCATAGAATTTTTTGTGAAATAGATTAATTCATTCTGAAGACACTAAAAATTAAATTAAATAAAGGATGTATAAGTTTTTAGTAAGTTTATAAAAATAAATAATACATAATGACTGATTAATATATAGTCTTAAATATTAATCAGTCCTTTTCATTTTTCAAAATGAATTCATTCAAATAAAATCAGTTTTGATTTTGAACGAAATTAAAATCGAACTCATGGTCTACTTTGGCTATAAATATTCTATTGGAAAAAATTTATTTTACAATTACATGCAATTTTTTTTTTTCCAATATAGAACTTTGAAGTTTAATTGGCGGGCAACGTAATTTATAAAAAAGAAAAATGATTTTTGGTTTGAAATGTTAATTAGAACTCATGCTAGTTTGTTGTCTGAATATGTGTTCATTGTCTGCATACAAAATTTTTTCGTGAAAGTGTTCGTTGTACGATTTGTTCGCAATCCGAATTGAGTTCGTTAACCGATTACCCATTGTAATCTAAAGATTGCGTCAATCCACTTAAATGCGTACAATTGCTATTTCGTTTCACATGAAATCAACCCTGTTAATCTATTATCTATAGATAATATCAATAATTTGATAATTTTCAGATTAACAACAAAGTTTTTATTAAAGTAAAATAATGCAGGAATAATATAATTATTTGTCATAACGAGATAACAACCAGAGGTTTTTAAATAAAATAAGCCGTCGTATAAAATCCTTAAACTATGATCATTTTTTAATAGTTTATCTATTTAATAACTTAATCTCTGAATATTGTTGATACTAAATTCTCAGTTTTTAGCATCAAAGTTAGTGAAATCAATCAATCTATTAAAAGATTACAATAACACGAACAGATGTAACAGTTGCAAACATTATCACAATTACCGAACTGGATTTGCAAAAGTTGACACATTTAGATGTATTATTTTTTTTGTGATGATTTACGACGTTTTATATTTCCGGAAATTGATTTTCATCACAAGTATCCCTGCTTGTGGTACATTTAAACTCCCTTAGAGAGTTTCAAATTTTTTCCAATAGCAAAAGATTGTTTTATTGATATATATAACATTAAAATATTCAATTATTTAAAAATATGTCTACGCTTAAAAAAAAACTTGTAATCATTAAATTTAAAAACTACAAATAGATTCTTTTTAGATTCTCAAATTTATAACAACTGAACAGTTTTTTAATTTAAAGAAAAAAATAGTTAAAATTGTTAACCGTAAAAAAAAACTGCAAAATTTAGGAACTGTAAAGAAATTCTGTCTAATCAATATGTTATAATTGGATTAATTCACATCAAAGAAAAACCCCAACAATTGTTTTTAAAATTAAAAATGAATTCAAAATGCTATTATTTATTTAACATTTTTGCAAATCTTACTTTATCCATGTAGTCAATCTATGGAAAATATCACTAACATAATAATGAATCCATCATTTGTATAATAAAAATTAAAAATAATATAGAAATAAAAATGTTAACATAACTTATATTATTCCATTTTTTATGGAGCTTACCTTTATAATGTGGGTTTGCTTTTAATAACAATATCACATAATTAACAAAATTTAACAAATCCTTGTATCAATTAAAATTTGTCTATAGTTGATATTCTTAAGCAGAAGATCTTAAACAAAGAATTTTGGTTTTCTCTCGTTTTAATTTTGTCTAGTATTTTCGATTAGAATAACTAGAATACTTTAGGATATTCATTCCTGAAAAGGTATTTTTGCTCCTTCCAGTGTTAGTGAAGAAAACAGCGATTTTGAATATATCAGATAATAATAATTCATTGATTTATCATGTTATAAAAATTTTCTTTTTTTAAAATGTCCATTATTAAAATAATGAAAAAATATTTGACCATACCTTCAATAAATTCTAAATTTTATATTTTGAGTAAATTTAAAGAAAAATTTGGAAATTTCTCATTTTCTCATTCTCATATTTTACTTCTTTTATTCTTAATCTTCTTCTTTTTTTTTTTTTTTTTTTTTTTTGGTAATCTGTTTATTTTTTCCTTCTTTTTTATAACTTCTTTCTAAATAAAGTAAAAGACTTCAGAGATTAAACGAACTTTATCCCTTCTTGCATTTTGAATTTGCAGAAGATTAGAAATAGTAATTAGCAATTATTATATCATTTGGTATATAAATTGTATAAAGCTATTTATAATGAGGATTAATATACAAAAGTTAAAATAATTTTAAAATTTAAGCTGCTGGTTTTCTTTTGTGTCTAAATCTATTTAATGCAAAAATGTTATATCTTAAAAGATAAAAAAAAGAAATATGGGTTAGAGGGAGAAAACTAGATTTTTGTTCTGTAATTTTAGAATTTCACTAAAATAACAATGCAGTAAAACAGTTTTTAAAGTAAATAAAAACTAATTTAATTTTGATTTTAGAAGTAATTATATTGATAGGTATGATTCCTTATGTGGCATTAACTACATTAAATTATAGAATTAATTTCATCAATTATTGTAGATAGCACGTTGTATTTCATTTCAACGATTGTAGTTCACCATTAAAGCATTGTTATAATAAATAACTGCATTGCCTAATGTAGTAAAATATTCTTTCATTTCCACAATATCGATTGATACTTCAGTTTTATTTAAAATGTTTCTATTAAAAGGTGTCATATACTTTAAAACTGTATTCTTTTTTTTATATTTGTTCAAATCAAAATATTATATTTTATGTCTTTCTTATTTCTTCAAAATTAAGCACCTGAAAAGGCTTAAGTCGTTAGAATCAGAATCCCCCAGGCTAAGTGAATATTTGGATAAGATCTCAAATTAAGAAAAAAATACCTGTTCAATATGTTAAGCCACCCAGAATGCCATCTCGAATATCTAATAAATGAGAGAAACTTTTAATCCCAAATAAAATTCCCTCGTGCAATTAACACATTTTAAACCACTTCAAAAAATCAAAATGATCCCTTTCAATACAAAAAACCGTGTTGGAAACGTTCACTTTTAACCTTTATTTACTGACGAACATAATCCTTATCGTGGAACAACTCGCGATTCTCTAAACTAGGAAATGAAACGGAAATTGTCTTTTCTCTGAGGGCGGAAACGGCTTTCTGTTCTTTCATGGGCGGAGTGTCATCAGTTCTGGTCTACTACACTGTCATTTTGGAATACATCGTGCAAGGTCCATACTCTTATTCCCAAAAAAACAGGGAATCTATCGTCATTAGAATGAGAATGCCTGTCTGAAAATAAAAGCAAAGCGATAACTTCGAAGGGCAATAAGCAAATGGCAGCTGTAAATGACAGACATAAATTATTTTAATGAAGAAAAGGATGCATAATAAAACCAGAATAGTCTAATAGGATTAACTTTGCTGAATAAAGTTTGAAGGCTGAGAATAGGAAATGAAATCCATTAAAATGTATTATTTCGTTATTATTCAATATTAAATTTACATTTTCATAATTGATGTCTAATGTGCAAATTGTAATTGATGTATGTGAAGTCTATAATTTGTTCAAGACAAAATGATAACAATTTATTGAAAATAACCTACAGAATACTTATTAATTAAATATGAATTTTTCTATTCCATAAATGGTACTTCCCGTCCCTATTGATATGTATATGTATCTGCATGTGTGAGTAAACAGTAATAAATAACGAGTACGTCAGATCCCAATAAACTGATAAATTGATACCACAAATTTTCTGCTGAAATTTCCTTTTTTGACGAGTAGTAGTTAATCCAATGATTTCATATAGCCACTTAAATAAAACTTATTGGTTTAATTGAAAAATATGTAAAATTGGCTATTTTTCCATTAAATTCACTTCATCAAACACTTAGTCCAAAGTTTTACGACTACTGTATAAATGATTTCTTGTTTAACTTTTAGAAATCGTTGCATTTCCTTTATCGGCTTGATTCCCAAATCAAATGACGGTGCTTTTTTTAAAATAATGATTAGAATAATTCTGATCTCAATGGAGTTAACTTTAACAGACAGGTTCTATCGAATCAGCCTTTGACTGCAAAAGACATTGAAGAATGAGAAACAAACCTAGAACTTATTTTTTTCTGTAATAATCTCCTATGTATAAATTAAATCTCATTCATCAATAACTATATCAATCATCTATGCTTAAATTACAGCAGGATTTTATTTCTATTCTACCTATAACTTATTGTTGTCTAATGCTTAAGTATTTTGTTTCAGAACAAGTTGCAATTCAAATCTTCTAGAACAGAAACCTACGGTATCAGTGGGTGACGGTTCGGGAGAACTTTTAAAATATTTTTCGATATTTCTTAACAAAAAGTGCTAAAACAGTGGAAAATTTCCCTTTACATTAGCAACAGAATCTGCATGTTTGAAGCGAGAAAACCTTTCAGCACCTTTCCTTTCAACACCGTTTCATTTCATATCCTTATTTAATGAAACTTTTTCTTTAGATTTGTAATATGATTATAAGAAAATAAACATAATAGTTAATATTATTATTAATCAATTACAGAGATTGCTCATTTTATTATCCTTTTTACATATCGAGAGTAAGCTGATGGCTTTTGAAATTATAAATAATTGCCTCAGTAAAAACATTTTGCTTTTATGTTTTCATTCGCACATTAAGTATACCATTTCTTTTAATTTTTTTTCGTTGTCAATGTTGTTTTCACACACTTTATCAGGCTATTACAGTGGAGGTAAATTCAAGAATATGTATGCAGTTAGATAGATATTTTTGCTTTTGTAAATTGCATGAAATCCTGATCTTATCTGAATAATGTTTTTTGAAAGAACTAATGATTTAACTGATATCCTTTAATGGGAATTATTAAATTGTGGAATCTTTTTCAATCCTTACTAAATACATCAGTAAATAGATAAGTATTTAGAGCTTAAAAGTACTCTGAAGTGCTTATAAACAAAATAGTCATCTCTCTTATGCATGTGCACTTAAACATTAATATGAATTTTTAGTTTACAAAATCGAAAAAGATCAATATTAATGATAGTCATAAACATGCAAATATTTTAATAAAGCAGATATCACTCAATATCAGCAAAGAATTTTTTTTTTTTAAAATGGTAAATATGGTTATCTAAGTGTTTTTTAACAATAGATATGTTAAGCAAATATGTTCTTTTAAGAGATCTGTAGAAAATTACTAACGTATTATGACTAATGTAAATGGCGCATTAATAATTTCAAATCATGCCGAACTTTGTATCAAAATAAAAAATATTTTTATACAATTCTTGTGAAAACAACTTAAGAAAATGAAATATCACTGATTTTAATATTGCAACATGAAAATTAATTTTGATTTTGGATTATACATTTGCAATACTTTTGTTACATTTTTTGTTCAAACATTTTTACACAAATTATTTTATGATTAAATTTATTTTATGTAATATGGTAATGAAAATGAATTCGGGCAAAAATTATGAGCATGCAGATAAAAAAAAATAATAATAAATAAAAAAAATCTTTCAATATTAGAAAATTTACTTTTGTTATACAGGGAGATAATTTGAAATGTTATGAATTTCTTATTGGTACAAATGTTATAACAGCATTTATAAAATTTGAACTTTGTCTGAATATTCATTATTTCAAGCAATTAATAATACTTTGATGTTGGTAAATTGCGAATGGAGGAATTACATGTGAGGTTGAATAAATTTAATGTTTATCATGCCATAACTAATTATGAATTGGAATTCTGAAACAATGAATAAATATAAATTTAATTAAAAAAACAAAAAATATTCAATTTAATTAAGTGGGTTCATAACATTATTTATTGACTAAATTTGGCGACAGTATTTTTTTAATAAGACCTTTCCACAAAATATTAAATTTTTTTACATGAAAGGCAGGTGCTTTTTTTTTTTTTTTTTTTTTTTTTTTAAAATTTTATTTATGCTTAATGTCAGAAATACTTAAAAAATAATTAGTATTACATTTATCGAAATAATACCGAAAAATGCACATGAAAATATAGAAAAAACATTCAAATGAATTATTATAAGAGAGTATACAGAATGTAATCCCTCTATTGTAACAAATATGATCAAAAAGTAAACAACGAAAAAACCAGCAAATAAAAGTAACTAAATCAGAAAGAGAGTGTTCCTAAAGGACAATTTGGGTTTAATTCTGCGAAAAATCAATTTATACTTTGATTATGCAATAAGTTAAATGTGTTTTAATCAGAAAATATTAATAAAATAAATGTTTCTTTTTAAACTAAAAAATAAACAGAAAATATTATGAGAATAATTTCAAAATGGTTACTTGAATAGAAATTTGCAAGATCAAATAAACAAATTTACAGCTGATCAATAAAAATATTATTTTACTAATGAAATCAACAAAAGTAAATAAGAAAGAGATAAAATTGAACAAATATATCATAAAAAAATTGCACATACTTGGCAACGAACGTTGCTTGCAAAATGTTATTTTTTTCAAAATTGTTCGAAATTTTTATATTTTAGAAAAATTATTCTCGATGTAGGTGGTCTTATTCATTTTTATTTATTAATAAATTTATTACATTTTTTCAAAAATGTTATTCATAAAAAAATTAAATTTCATTAAGCATTTTCCAATTTTTTGGGGAAAATTTAAAAATTGTTAATGTATTCTGAATTTCTGTATTTTTTTCTATTCTAATGCTTTTTAATTTTATATTCCAAGTTTCTTTATGAGGGTAGATTAAAGTTTTTAAACATGCTTAAAATATACTACTTAAAATATGAAAATTATAAAATATTATGAGAATAATTGCTTAAAATGTCTATTTAATTAGGCAAAAATTAGAAAGAGCAATTTTTTTATGAAATTTTTTTACTGAATTAAATATATGATAAGAATTGAAATTAAAAAATATCGAAAGAATTTTAACGTTATTTACAGATTAACTGAGTAACATAAAATTAATGGTTTCATTGAATATTGATGAAAATATTATCATTTTTTTCATTTAATTATATCGATATAAGTTGAAACAAATAAGAATTCACATTGTTATGAGCAATCTTGTATTGAGTTCTGTTTGCCATCTGGGAGATTCTTTTAGCTTCAGTTAACCATTTAACATAAGTATTTTAACGAAAATCCCCATTTATTATTATTATTATTATTATTTTGAAAAAATTTAAGTGGAATTCTTTTTTAATAAGCTTTATCATCGAATAATAATTAAATCAAATTTTCAAACTTAATATTGTCGTGTGTGAAACATTCATACAATAAGAGCTTCTCAAGTTTAATTTTATGAATATGTCTTACAATATTACAAAATTAACTACCAATATTTCGAATAAAATAAGAGTTATTCTCTAAAAAGGTATTATAAAACTATAATACGTCTTCAATGCCTCATAACATAATTAACCAAACGGGAAAAATTTAATCTGGATGTTTGATTTATATATAATCAAGATTTTATAATCTCCCTCAAAGATACTTACCGAATCAAATGATATTGGAAGTAATCATTTAATGGTGACGAAACTGTATTTAATAGCACCATAGAATCATGATACATTTTTGTTCGTTTTAAATTATCACATTTTTCATATATAAAAATTATGAGCTTGTTTTTTTAAAAAAAAAATTATTTAATCATATTGAGACAAATTTTATCTACAAAATGTTTTAATGAATAAATTATTATATTATATTTTGCTTATTTCTGCAATAATTGTGAGTGTGTGTAAAAGAAAAAATAGTATTATTTCATTTCATAAGCAAAAATTAAAATATTTGAACACTTTCGTTAAATTAATTATAATAATTTAAATCTGCCGAATAAACTCTACTAAATTAAAATTAATTAATAATTACTAAGAAACAAATAATTCATTTACTACTGTTGTTAAATAAAAATATGAAATTATGGGAGCTAAATTTCAACTAATTTTATCCAATAAATTTCTTGTATATGAACTTCAAAACCATCAAATGGAAGTGGTCTGATTATGATCCCCTATCATATGAAACCCACACCTTGATGGGGAATTCCCAAGGAAGATGAGTCATTCTGAAAGCTGTATTGATTACCAGGACCGGTTTCCTGGACGCCCCTTTTTAGATGCGCCTCTCTCCTCCCGGCAATAAAGCTTTCATAATTGTCCGAGGGAAGGGAAGATTTGAGGCAGCTGCTTGGTCACGTGGTGTATTGATGAAAGGGGTGTGTGTGATCTACGTCTACTGCAATTAATGACTTCGATCCACTGTGGGGCGAAAGTTACAATCCAACAAGTTTTCGCATTTCGTGGAATATTTCGCTTGTTAACTTACTTATTTTTTATCAAACGAAATGTACCGCTTATTTTTTTTTCTACATAAAGTTCGAATCGCTACTTATCTCTGCTGCCTCACGATATGTTTCCCGAGTTAATTCCTTTATTAAGTGCAAACGAGGAAAAAATGGAAAATTCTCAAATATATAAGTAATATCGCAAATAAGTTATGATTAGTTGCCACAGAGGAAAAGTATCGCTTTAAAAGTGTGAATAGAATTCAAATTCAAATAAAAAAAGCTTCGATCTTATAAAATTAGAATTTTTCACATAATAAATAAAATTAACAAAAGCAAAATACTTGCTTCATATTATAAAATGCATCTACTAGGGAATAATTGGAAAAAATTAAAATTTTTATGCAATGATCGTTATTATACACAAATAATGAGATAATGCCAAAAAAATTAATTTTCTAATAAAAAATGAATAATTTAGATTTAAAATTATATATCTTGATGATCAGCTATGTAATACTATAAGATATATAAGTAATACTATAAGATATTACTATAAGTCTTACTCATAAGTAATACTATAAGATATTA
>JAPDSC010024493.1:71724-107641 GCA_026290005.1 Latrodectus geometricus
AAGATATTACTATAAGTCTTACTCATAAGTAATACTATAAGATATTAATTCGAAAATTAATATTTTAATAATACAAATATACATTTCTATAGAACATTGAAAATGTAAGATTTCAAAACATCTAGACAAGACATAATATTTTATAAAAAAAATTAAAAAAAAAAAAAATACGAAAAAAAATCGCTTATAAATCTTATGAAATTTTAAAATTAATTCATTAAATAGAAAAGCAATTCAAAAGGACAAAAATATATAAAACAAAATCTAAATTCCAATCCAGAATAAGGAAACGCAAATACGGAAAGGAAAAAAACTTTCATAAGATATTTTTTTTTTATATATTTGTATATTCATGTTAATTATGTAGCGATTCGTTCATACTGTTAATTTTTTATGCATGTGTAATTGTCTGAATATTTGTTAATAAGAATATGTTATAAATATATTTTATGAGAAAATGGCTACAATGAGAGGCAGACCCAAAGAAGATATAACTTTTTATATATTACAGCCAAAATTTTACTTAATTTAATTTATGAAATGTTCAACTAAAAATAACCTCATGTACAAAAATAAAGCAATTATTTTAAAAGATTAAATTAATTAGAAGATTTTGGTAGTCAACATTAACAGTTTAATTGATCAATTTTTCTTTAAGAAAAATCAATTTGCTCTAAAGCAACTGATACATATATATCTATACGTAGAAATAAGGATAATATTTGCTCATTGGTCACAATTTCAGAATGAATCATTCCCTCATTTACTGTTTTTAATATTTGTTCATCAGAGTAAGTGACTAATTGAAGATTTTCTTTTTAGAATCAAAATTAGTGCAATCAAAACATCAATAGTATGTTATTGGTGTTCTGATAGTATGTCAGTAATCTTAAAGAGTAATATGAATTTCACTGATTTCTAATTTTTTACTTTGTAAACGTACTATTTATCTCTTAGGGTGTAACTAGTTTTAATGATCGGAAATAACAGTAGATTATCCTTTTATGTTACCTTCTTCTGCATTTTAAACATTTCTATTATGGCATTTTAAAACAATTGCGCATTTTTCTCTATTGAGGTTAAGAATTTGCATCAATATAAGATGTATACAAACCACAATACCGCCCAATAATTTCACATAATCCACCTAAAGTTCTGGATGTTTTTTTCTTTCAGCACTACAGTCAGGTGGCCCTTGCTTGAACAATACTACTCTAGATTTATTAGTTCGAAAATCCTTCTATTCTGTTCCTTAGATTTTCAGTTTTTTATTTCCATGATAGCTATGGTATGATCAAACCATTTTTTTTTTCAGTCTTCTTCTTCATTGGTCTCCTTGTATCTTGGTTCAATGTGGTCTCCAGTTTACAATTTTTCTTAAAATCTTACTTTCACCCATCAGTATGACCCAACCATGCCAGACGATGAGATTTAATTAATCAAGAAAAGTTTTTTCTTGATTAGATAATTACATTCATTATTGCTTCTGATTCTCCATTGCGAATTATTTAATTATATTTCTATATCAAAAATCCTCCAAAATTTTCTTTTACAGATTAATAAATTGCATTTATCATTATTTGTAAAAGTTAGAAATATAAAATTCCCGAGAATTTTGAGGGAATAAATTCAGACAATCATATTTCGTTTTATAGATTAATTTTCTGCCTATGTATGAATTGAAGTGAAGTAAAAGTTGGCACCTGTTAATAATTTTTAAGAAAAGTGATATTTTGCTAAAAATTTTCTACAATAAGCAACAATTGCAATGGAATGAACACACGTTTAAACGTCTTCAATCTCTACAAAAAGCCCGCCTCTTTTTCCAAATGTTCTGTGAAATTTCTATTGCCATACATAAAAGTAGAAATCATTTAATAAACGAATTTTTTATATATTCCGTTGTTATTACATATTAATAGTTAATAACTTTTACATTTTTTAAAAAATTTCAGATTTTTCCACAATTTTAAAAATTTGGGAACTTTGAAAATTCCCGGGAATTTTCAAAATTTCCATGAGTAAAAAACCCAGTTTATTCCCGAGAATAAAAACTGGGTTTTTTTTCATCCTTACAACACAATTCAAAGTATTAGGATAAATAGTAGCATTATTTTATTTTTGAATCCAGAAACTAATTTCTACAGCAATATTATTACAGTCATAATTAGTTTAACCAAAGTAAGAAAAATCAGATACCTTTACAAGTTTAAAATTATCCATTGTAAGTGAATATATTAAATTTTGCTTTCTGCTTATTAATAACAAAACCAACTTTTGCTATCTTTTAAGCTCATTTGCAAAGATATTAATATAGGTCTTCTCCTACTTAAAAGAAAAACAATATTATCAACAAAAATACTCAATTAAATAATTTTAGAAACAATTGCCATTCAAATCCATTTGATGAATAATATACACAAGGGCGAAAACAAAACTAAAGGGCAGTATCGGTTAAACACCAACATAAACATCAAAAGCATCACAAAACTCATTTTGTTGGATATCGAAGCTGTAGACTCTTTTCGAGAAACTTATATTAATTTAATTGGTATTTTTAGCTCAGCTAAAATGAACACCACCTAGTTCAATTGATTTTGTCAAATGCCTGCTGAAATTAATAAATAACACAAAAATATTGATGCTATTATAAAATCATTGATATATATATCAAACAATATTGATTTGTTCCGTTGTTGAATGACCAGCTAGAAACACAATGATGCTGGTCCAAGGTATTTTTCGCAAATGACATAAATTTTTTCATAAATTAAGCAAATAAAAACTTTGTATAATGTATCAAACAAAATGATAGCACTGTAATTGTCGCAATCCAATTTATCATCCTCTTTATATGTTAGCCCAATAAATCCATTCTTCATTGCTTGATATCTCCTCTTTTCTCCAAATCATTGATATCAATTAGTACATTAAACAGAAATGTTGAAAACTGAGAGAAAATTTATATGCATATTTTAACACTATTGATATTAAATTTTACAAAAATGAATTTGTTGATGAAAAATTAACAAAAAAAAGAATGGATTTTTAGAATTTAATTACCACTTATAAGACAAATATGGGAGGAAATTAATGCTAAAACTGTATTATAAATAATTTCTACAGAAAATTTGAGATGTTTTTGATCTTAACCTTACAAATAGGGCTTTAGCTCAACTAGGCAAGAAAAATGTACAACTTATTCTCCTAGGCTGCCTTTACTTATGTTGGAATCTTCTAGAATACCATAATTTGTTACAAACATTGCTCTAAGACCATTACTGAACATTTTTTTTTTTTTTTTTGGATGGAAAATGGCAACCAAAATCATTTCCATGAGAGACGAAACAATTGATTTTATTAATAGTTATACTTACCCACGATTGGTTTTGATTGCTACCCTGAGATCATTTTTGCAAAGAGAGCTGATTCTATAAGGATCTAGATATCATACTGATTCTGAGTCACTGAAAGCCTCCATGTCCAAGGTAAAAGTAGAATCTGCATGCTGAATAATAGAGTTCTAACCATTCAGCTAGAAGTGTGTTTCATTGTGTTTCTGTTTTATACATATACATCTACCGACATAAGTGCTTGGGAATGTTACAAGTTTTATCTCTTGATATATAAATTCTATCAACTGTTTAGAAAAAGTTCTCTTTGAAAGCAACATTCGGGGGATGTTCGAGTTCCTTACTATGGTTTCGCTTATTAGACTGCTTCACAGCGTTAAAAATATTGTAATTGATGGAATAATCGTGTCTCAAGTATTACATGCAGTGTAAGGTATGTTCAATCCCAGATACTAATGGACAGTGGGACATGGGTGTTTTGGTAAGAACGTGTAATGCAAACTCATTGGGAATTTTGTATGTTCTACATATATATATATATATATACTAAAGCTTTTAGCACCTGTCTCATCATGCTTTTCGAGAAAAATTTTGATACATAGTCGACAGTACTCAGTGACACATGGAAAGGAATTTACGAACATAGTAAAAGACAGAATATATTTGGTTTGCTTGTTGCCTTATAGTTACTATTTGTACGTTAAGTAAAGATTGGACAGAAGTACAAAGAAATATGGTTATCTGAAATCACAGAGTCAGTTATAATATTAATAGCATTTAAATTGTTGTTTAAAAAATTTCATACAAAACTTTATAGAATTGTTTTTAAAATCTGTGAAAACTTTTATAAGATGCTTATGATTTAAAAAAATATTTAAGCTTGAATCGTGTTTTTGAAATTGATAAAAATGATTTCAATTTGACAGCTCCCTTGATGAATCTAAAAATATATTTATCTTGACAGCATATTAATCTTCCAAATAAATCAAATTATATAATCAAATAAAATATCAAATTATGAATACAAAGGAATAATATTACATACGTAGCGATTTGGAAACTTAATTTCAAATATTGATATCATTTTTTAAGTTATGCTAAATTTTTCTCCCAATTATCAAAATAAAACTTTAAAAAGTTTTTACTTTTTTTTTTACTTGTATTTTTTAAATGTTAAAATGACTCTGCATTAATTTTTAAATTGCTCTTATAAGCTTCAGAAACGTTTTCTCTATTAATTTTAATATTTTGGATTTTGAGCTTCTTAACTTATTCTATTTTCGTTAATGAATTTCTTTGTATTGAGTACCTTAATATTTTAAAAATATTTCAAAATTTTATTTTGATAGTTAAGAGATGGATAGAGAAACATAAAATCTAATTATTTATGATTAACTTTAAGATGAAACACTATAAAATATTTTGGCTTAGGAAAAAGTTTGTTTCATAAATACTACCATTAAATTTCCAATCTTTTATACTTGTATCTCTTAAAGAATCTTCTGAAAATGGAAATAATATTAGTTATGAATACCTGTATAATTAAACATAAACAATGTATTTTATATCTTCAATTTATTTCTCAAAGCCAGTGATATAATTATTATTATCTAAATGCTTATAGTTAAATTCAATCAAATTTAAATCTTGTCTTTTAATCTAGTATATTATATACATTCTTACGATGATTTTATAAATATGGACGTGTTTTAACATACTCCTGAAAAAATGTATTTCAATCCTATTTTTATCACGAATTTGTCATTCAATCAATTTTCTTCAACCAAAAAGCTTTAGTTTATGATCTAAGAAAGAAACAACTAAACTTACCTCCAAAGTCATATAGGCCGATACTTATAGAGCAATCAGCAATGCCGAACCCATATTGCGAAAAGCATCCGATGCACGAAACGAATTCGATGGAAAATGTGAGAATTTGCTCGAAAAGCCACTAGTATTACAAGTGAACCTTCCATTGTTCAGAAACACAACCGGCAAAAAAATGAAAAATATAGTAAAAAAAAAAAACATTCAAAAGAAAAGTAAATAAATATGAAATAAAGAGATGAGGGACCTGGCAACTTCCGGAGTGACTATTAGGTCATAGTTGTTTGGAACAAAATGGCTATAGGCGTCACTTCCCGGAGATGTGCAACTACGATCCGGTCAGGCTGTGATTTTGCATGAAAACATGGAGCCACCATTTATTTATCTGGACATTTTTCTTTTTCAGACTGAAAAGTTGGTTAGCGTGAGGAGTGAATCACTTTTCACATCCTGCCGCTTTTTTAGCTCATTACGTATTAACTTATTCAACTATGACTAAGTTTTAATCACCAATCATGAGGTTATTTAAAAAAAAAAAGAGCATCATATTTGTCTCTAGGTCATCAGTAACATATGAAAGAAACACTGTTTACAACAATTCAGTACTCAATCCTTACTTAATTGCTTCAGTTTTAAGATATTTGAATATAAAAACTTTTTAGGGACATAGTACCTATGGAGATGAAAATAAAGCTGTTTATTTTATCATCAACAAGTCTCTGAAAAATAAGGCAACATCGTACAGCAAATATTTACTTAGCTATTTTTAAAAATATACTGAAGTAGAATATAAATTTTCTTATTAATGCAATTTCCTACTGTACTGTTTCAAAAAATTTGTAATAATGATTTCAGGATATGTCTTTAACAAAATAATGATTACATTTCATGCACATCATATTACATTAATTAAAAGTATTAATAAAACATTAAGATGCCAAATAGCACTTAATTCTTATGATTTTATGCAAAGAGAAACTGAATTAGAATATAGTTTTCTTAACAGCTCTGCTTATATTAGGTTGGGGAAAAAGAAATCCATTATTTTCACGTGAACTTTATGTAACTTCTTTCAGATTCGCTTTGTAAAAAGGTTTAAAACAGTTTTCATGTAGATTTTTAGGTCTTGTGCGAAGCTACCACTGCTGACATGCTGTCAAGTTTGATAATTTTTGATATTTTATAGACATTCTCGACGATGTTGTATCCATGCGAGGTGCATCTTTAGCATCCAAATACCCAAACGGAATCGACGAAACCAAAATTGTGCGTAACTGGTTGTTACAGTCATATATAGGACGATAAAAACCTTTCACAATTTTAGCCACCTGGTTAGCATTTTCGCCGTTACAAGAGAAAAACGAAAATGTATTGAATTTTCTGTTTGTTGTCTTCCATTTTTAAAACCTTGTACTCGTAACTGAATTAATCAAACAAAAAACCGCAAGAGGATATTTTAGTGTCAAATGTCACCTTTCCAACGAGCATAAATCTGAAATTGTTTGATATATATCTCACGAGATATCGATCACTACAGACGTCTACCGAAAAAATAATGGATTACTTTTTTCCCAACCTAATATTCTGCACATGAAACTAAATTTAATCCATTTGATAAAGAACTACAGCAAGCATTAATAACAGGGTGGAAATCAAACTCATAAGCTATTGAATTAGATAATAACGACGGTCATAAAAATTGTACAGGTTTTGATTTTTCACCAGTTATCTCTTTTTATATTACAATTCATATTACATTAACTGTTTTTTCTTCCTTTCGTATATTATTTTGCATGATTATTTCAGAGAATTCAATATATTTATGAACATAATTTTGTAAACTTTTATAAAAACTTGTTTTCTGTAAAAATATAATTGAAAAAAAAATGTGATTAAAATTATTTTATCTTAGTGTATCATGAATGTAAGCAAATAATGTGTTGACGGAATAGCATAAAGATTTTTTTTTCCCATTTATGTTTATATTTATTTTGAAATTTCTTTTTCATTTATATGATAAAGAATATATCATACTTATTTTAAAAAGCACACATATCGCGTTCAACAATGTTTAAATATTTATACTTTTTGAATCAATTTGCAAAGGAATCTCAACAAGAGCATAAAAAATAATGAAAATAAAATAATTCGTTTACCAGATTAAATTCATTACGTGTAAATTTATAAAAATCATATTTTGTTTTGTTTCCAAGAAAAAAATCAAAGATTGCAAAATAAAATAAAATGAAATATTATTGATCACATACTGAAAAGTAACACATACTTTTGATCACATATACAGCAAATTGAAATATATAAATTCAATTTAACCTAATACATTTTTATAAAATATTGATAAAGGATTTAACGTGTAGCTCCACGGTATTTTTTAATAAAAAAAAAAATTCTCTAACAGGGTAAACCCGACAGGTGTCGCAGAAAGAAGCTTCCAGTGGAAAACATACACATAGTTTTTGATAAAAATAGCTATTTTGAAAAATAGCAATGTTTCCTATTTATTTAGGTTTGTTCAGAAAAGTTATTTTCTACAATTGAAAGGAGGGCTCTTGCATAAATTATAAATACAAATGAAATGTGGAAGGCTTTAAAATTTTCTGTGCCCATTAGTCTATATAGCTGTCAGGACTCCTCTCATTTACCCTTCAATGTATTTTCTATCGGCGGTGTATTAGAAAAAGCGTAAACAAATATGCTGCAAATTAAAAAAAAACGATAATTTTTCATAAATTAAAAAAGCAAATGTCTTTATTATTTAGTTATAAAAGTTCACCCTGTGAGAATGTTAAAGAAGGGAAGAATTCTTTGCTTTAAATATTTTTGATTTGATCACAGCGGCTAGGTATCGACGACAATTTTAAAAGGACAAAAATAACTACACGTTTATTTTGAGGTGAGAAAAATTTCGCAGCAACTAGCTATAGTTTTCACATTATTTACATCGTGTGCAAGCAACATTACAGAGATTTCAAATCACTGTTAATTAGAGCTTAAATTAATGCAAATGCTGTAATCAAAATCTCGAAATGATACACAGCTTTCATTTTAAATTAGGCAGAAGCTAACATCCTCTGATGTAAGTTTCATTCATTCGTTCCACCGTTCTCATTTCAACTTCAGAGGAAAAGTAGAAAGATAAACAGAATAAGGATATCATTTATATAGATTTTACGAGAAGGAGACAGGAAATATCATTTGCCAAATAACTCATAATGTGTATGCTTACACGAAATATATTTTAAATAGAATGATGTATTGATTGTATTATTATATATTAGGTTGGGGAAAAAGTAATCCATTATTTTTTCGGTAGACGTTTGTAGTGATCGATATATCGTGAGGTATCTATCAAACAATTTCAGATTTATGCTCGTTGGAAAGGTGACATTTGACACTAAAATATCCTCTTGCGGTTTTTTGTTTGATTAATTCACTTACGAGTACAAGGTTTTAAAAATGGAAGACAACAAACAGAAAATTCGATTCATTTTCGTTTTTCTCTTGTAACGGCGAAAAAGATAGCCGGATGACTAAAATTGTGAAAGGTGTTTACCGTCCTATATAAGACTGTAACAACCAGTTACGTAGAATTTTTGTTTCGTCGATTCCGTTCGGGTATTTTTGATGTTAGAGATGCACCTCGGATGTGGATACAGCATCGTCGAAAATGTCTATAAAATATCAAAAATGATCGAAGTTAACCGCATGTCAGCAGTCGTAACGTGCAAGACCTAAAAATCTACATGAAAGCTGTTTTAAACCTTTTTACAAAGTGATTCCAAAAGAAGTTATATAAAGTTCACGTAAAAATAATGGATTTCTTTTTCCCCAACCTAATATTTCAGAAACAAATATTAATTGATATTGCCACAGTATTTTAAACTGAGGGTTGAAATTTCATTTTGTTTTAAATAATTTATTTTGTATAAAATAATCAAGGTAAAATTTATCACTTTTTACTTAGCAAGAAAAAAACTTTCATAAAATAAAATTGATTTATCTTAGATCCTTAGCAATCAACGAACTAAAAGGTACGAAATATTTTATTTAAAATAGTATGAAGACATACAATAAAATGGTATAATTTATTAAGGTTATTCCGTTATAGTTTGTCGGATGACGTGTAGCGCTTAGGTGGGGAAGGAAGGAGTACTTAATAAATATTTACAAATTTATTTACATGTAGAATTATTTACAGACATCTAGCTCTTCATTGCGAGCTTCTTCATCAAAAAAACTATCTCTCTTTTCAACTACATATACATCTCTTCACATGGCATGTTAACTACTGCCATCTAGTGGCCACTTATATTTTTTTAAATATTACAGCTTAATGTTAACACATTGCAAGTGCAAATTTATTTACATTGATTCCATTTATGTGAAATACCATACGTCAACGCCTAGATTTATTTTTAACGGAAATTGATAATAAAATTAATAATTTCCTAATTGACTATTTAGTATGTTAGCTCCATTTAGAATGAAATTTTGTAAAATTTCGGTAAGTAAAAACGGGGAAAGTTAAAAAATTTCACCGTCTTTCCCATTTATCCAATCTTAAACTCATCTTGGACTACGTATAATATAAAGTAACTCATCTAATCATGTATTTAATCACTTGTACAATTCTTTATTATACATTTTTATTTTTTAGTACTTTTTGTTAAGTTTTAATTAATTTTAATAATATTTCACGAAAATGTTTTTAATATGTATTCTTTAATATTAAAAAAAATTTTAATGTCTGTGTAAATAATGTATTTTTTAATAAATTACAGCACACACACTGATAGAGAACACATATGTGCGAAAGAGGTAAATAACTTATACATTTTTCTGTCTAAAATGTAACAGAATTTATATTACATTAGATGCAGTCTTTACCAGTTTTAAAATTCTAAGTATCAAATCTTTTTTTTTTTCACAATTAATTTGAAATTTATGGAAATCTATTGTAGGTAAATTTGTTTCTATTTATGAATAAAAAATGACTATCATTAGATTTTCTTCACTTCAAACATTTAGTTTCTTAGAATTGAATGTCACATTGTATTTCATAATTTATCTATAAACAAATAATTCGAAACAAATTTACATATTAAGGAAAAAGGAATTTTCCCATTATCCATTTTCATTCTATAAAACAGAATCCAATAAAATATAAATTGCTATCAGTTATATAACTGACGGCTATAGACAAATAGATGTTTATACATGAGCCAAAATCAAATTTCTATCTAAATTTTATACAGCAAACAATTACATACTAAAAAAAGATATTAAAATTAGATGGTAATTAAAAAAAAAGAAGAAATTGATATTTTCTCTAAGAAAATCTTAAAATAATTATAATAAATTCTAGATTACTCTTGAAAACAAATTTTCTAGAAATATGAATTTCTTTCATCATAGGAAGAATTAAAGATTCATAAAATTCTACAAAATCTCATAGTATTGTACACAATGTTAGTAGAAGAAAATTAAATAGCACAAGTATACATGAATCACTGAAATCTTAATTACGACAGGCTCGCTCCTATAGCATTTTTTTGTGTCTGAAAGCGTTTTGAAGTAGCCATGATAACTTCCCTGACTTCCATAGATATATGATCATAAAATATCTGCTTCAGACACACGTTTCGGGAGTGTTGAACTTTATCTGTATTTAATTGTATATAATACAGCAAAGATGGGGGAATATAGGGTAGCATTAAGTAGACGCACAATGGTTATTTTAGCCGAATGTTTTTGGAGGTCATCCGATGAGGTTACAGCCGATTGTTGTGGTCCGTCCTTGTCTAACTTGTCACCCATAAATTTCGTCCCATCTAAACAAAGAGAAAGAGAACTCCTCTTTTTCCTTTCCCGGAATAACTTTAAGGGCTTCAATTTTGATAGTTGCGCCTCACTAAGTTTTCATAAAATAATGAGCATTTACAGATCACTGATGATACTGATTAAAGTAGTAATGGCAAAGTAACTTTGATTTTAGCACATTTACTTTCTATATTTCTTTCTCTTTGCCTTTTTGGTAGTCTTCCATAAATTACTAAAAATTAAGCTGTTATTATTAACTAAAGAATAGCGTTTTGAGATTTAGAAAATTTAAACAGCTTTTGATTAAAGAAGATAAATCTAATGTTCAAATATTTGCTCTGAAATCTAGAAAATCTTTTCGAAATGTCGGAAAAATGTATTTCCTATATAGCTAATTTAGATTTAAATAAACATTTATATCAAATTCAAGAATTTTCCCTAACTAAACTGGATTTAATTTTTTTTTGTATTAATTGTTATTTTATTTTGTTTTTTCAGAAGGAAAAAAAAATTTTTTTAATGATAAAAGAAATCCTATATATATTTCTATTTTACAAAAATAATATATTAATTCATTTAAATTAAGTGAAGTCTACATTTGATTCCATAAAACTAATCCCCACGCAAACAGACATTAAAAGAGTTGTTAGAGTTGTTAAAATATTTTTTTAAGTATTACCAAACAATTGAATAGATGATAAGGAATTAATTATATTGTAAATTCTGGAAGAAATTTCATATAAATAATGCCTCATTTGAGAAGTATGGTTTAAAAAAATTTAAAGTTGGAATAGAAAGCCTGTATTTAACACTGAATTAAATTAAATTTCGAATGATATTGTCAGGAATTTCATTAAATATTTTTTAATCAATTGCAATGCATGGCATTTCCGTTAAAAAAAACCGCATGAAATAAAAGCAACTAAAAATTAATCATACATGGATAATGTTGAAAATACATTTACTTTATGTACTTTTGTTTATCCTCTAAAAGAATTCCATATGTATAATACTTACATTCTATGTTAGAAAGAATATTTCAACGAGTTGACTAAAAATATAAAATTTTAAATTTTGTTCTATGTAACAATATTAGGAAAATTAAATTGTGAGAAAAACATTCATTGTTCTTTCACTGTTGGAATTAAAAAAGTTTTGCAAATCCCAAACTAAATTAGGATTTAAATTATTCTAGTTTGTCAAAAATAATTCCTTTTTCTGGGACTATAACTTTAGCATCTTTGAATCCAGATATCACTGATTTCCACGCACATTTCTCCGTTTTTAAAACTTCAATGATTTTTATTTTTTGAGTGCAGATAAACGTTTTATTAGTAGAAACACATGCAAAACTCTTTAAAATTTTACTTTAAAATAAAAGTCGCATAAACATCGGGATTTATTCTAAAAATAAAAAATATTGTTTCAGTATGATGATAATTATAATGAAAATTTTGTCATCTTAGTTGGCCAGACAGCTTACTTCTCAGCCAATGTTTTCCTTTGGACATTTCCCTGTAATAACTACTGGTTTATTTTCGATTACCAATTCTTTATTTAATTATCTAAAAGTTCGATTCCCTTAAATCAGCCTATCTCATTTTCAGTGTTCTTCACTTTTTGGTTTCAGTGATCCTATATGATAAATTCAATACTTTTTCAAAAATCTCATCATCAGATATGCGTATCAAATACGGCATTCAGTAAATTCTATCATTTTAATAGGTTTAGATAGAAACAGGATTTTATATAAACCTTGAATTGCTTAAAATTGGGATTTCTCTAAAAGCAATAACTTCGTTTATCTGTAAGAATACTTTGTAATATTTTTTTTCCGAAAACAATAATATGATTTTCTTTCATTTTTTACATTAATTGCCCCTGCATGAGTCGATTATTATTTATTACTATAAATTTATAATTTGCATTGAAAGAAATTTAAATTTTACAAACCTTGTTAATCCATAAAATGTCGAATTAAATAGATATAGACGATTTTGGAAAAATTCAATCATTATAAGTGATAATCGATCCCAAGCAAGAAAAATTCTTTACGGTTTCTAATATTTAAGGATCTATTTCCAATCAATTGAATTTTGCTCTGCATTTCTTGAAAAAATCAGTTTAATTAAACATTAAAATAAAAATAAAATTGAACATGAAAGCTTTAGCATTTGATAAATAACATTACAACAAAAAATTTTAAGTATATTACTATTTCTGAAACATGGTTAATTTATTGGCTTTCAAATAGGGTTCAGATAATTTTTTGAAAATTTTCAGTCTATCTAAAGTATTTATCACCGCTGTTTAGTATATTTACGTCTCTACAGCTCAAAATTTATACTAAGTATTTTACGTAAGATATCCAAGATTTGCATTGTACATTAATAGAGAATAATGGAGGAAACCAAAACGTTAATGCTTTAAATTTGGTAATAATATCTAAAAATATAAAGTTAGAGCTCATTAAATGGAAGAAAAATTTTGAAATTAAAGTTATTTTACTTCTCTCAAAAAACAATTGTTTAAAAATTAATCAATAGAAAATCTGATTACAGATTTCAAACAAATTAAGCAACAATCAAAAAGAAAGGTACACTATGAGAAACTTTTATAATTCTAGAATTTTTTTTATAATATTAAGCATATAGAATGAAGTATTACTCTCTTAGCTAATTGAATTGATACTTTCGATTCAAACTTAAATTTTTTTTCATGAGATATTTTTCTAAGTACTAAGATTATTTATAAATGTATATGTATCATTCCATTAATATGTAGGTTGTAAATTAATTCACGATTTTTTTAGAAAATTTAAGTGAATCTACTGAAATTTTTATGAAAATTTTACACAAATGTAATTTTTTAGTATTATAAAAATGTTTGATTAAAACCAATATCAAAAATCATAAAAAAATTAGATTTTAGTTTTCCAGAAAAGAAATTTCTGATTTCAAATTATTTTTATGTGAAATTTAAATAAGATGTACAAATAGTTCGTTGCCGGTGGTGGCCTAGATCAGTGGTGCGCAAACTAGGGGTCGCCAAATTTTTATGAAATGCATTATGCCTACATGCTGCCTATCATACAGTGTACATATAAAGAGTGAAGCGCCGTCACTTACTGTTTAATTGCAATTTCATGCTATCTGCTCTTTCTTTGACCATAATGCGTAATGAATGTAAAGTGTGAAGGTGGAAATTTTTCACTCTGGTAGATAGCGTCCTCTTCACGGTAATTCGCCAGTTTTACTGAAAAGCGCCTATTTGACAAGACGTTAACAGCAGGGAAATGGCAAAAATTATTTTCCGTGATCAGCCAATCAGGTGGCGAGGTACACGGTGTATCTGATAGTCAGAGTGAAGACGTGAGGTGTTCGCATGAAGTTGTAGGATGTAGCATTTGGCCTGCAATTGTTTTAGTTTATCCTCAAGTTTTATCATGTGACGTTGTGTAATTATAATTTCTATATTTTTATCGGGCTTTGCTACTCTTTGTTATCAGGTATTATCATTAGAGAAAGATCTCTGTTAATTTTATTGAATTTTTCAAAAAAGATGATAAAATTTTATATATTATTTGTTTTAGTTTAAATAATTTAACCCCTATCTTCATAATGGATTAATTGGGTAATACGTATACCAGGTACATCTTCAGCTAACAAACGAAAAATACTGATGAGGAGTCGCAAAATACTGAACTAAATGGCTGATCTAAAAAAATAAGAAAATACAATGAGGAATTTATTAAGTATGGTTATTTTGTGTTGATGATGAAAAGCGCCCGATATGTGTCATTTGCAACGAAAAATTAGCAAATGAGGGGATAAAACCAGCTAAATTAAAAAGGCACCTGTAAACTAAACATAAAGAACTTCAAAATAAAAATGCCGATTTTTTTCAAAGATGAGCTGAAAATTTGAAAATTCAAAGTACACATTTAAAGAAATTTACAACAATACCTCAGAAAGCATTACGAGCTTCTTTAGAAGTTTCTTATCTAATAGGAAAAACAACGAAACCCCAAACAATTGCAGAATTTCTTATCCTTCCTGCAGCAACTAAGATGACATCAATTATGCACGGCGATAAATATGGAAATGAACTAAAAACAATAATGTCACGAAATATCGAGTCAAGTCATAAAACGCATATAAAATTCATCTGTATTTGCTTTACAACTGGACGAGGCTTCCGATATTACTAAAATGTCACAACTATTTACGTTAGGTTTATTTTTAATGAAGATATAACAGAAACGTTTTTATGTTGCAAAAGTTTGGAAGGGAAAACAACTGGAGAAAAAAATATTCGAAATAATAAATGAATATTTTGAAACAAAGTTCCTTTTCTGGGCAAACTGTGTTGTGGTTTGTACTGATGGTGCTGCAGCATGAACAGATTCGAATAAAGGTCTCAGACGCTTAATTCAGAAAGTGGCGCTTCATATGGTATTTAATCACTGTATGATTTATCGGCAAGCTCTTCTTGCAAAAGATATGGATGAAGAGTTGCACAACACTATAAGTTCAATTAACTACATTAAATGCAACAGCCACAACAGCCGTCTCTTTTCAATACTTTGCAATGAGATGGGCTCAACGTATGAGAGTTTACTGTTGCACACCGAAGTCAGATAGCTTTTACGTGGGAAAATACTACGACAGATATTTGATTTGAAAAATGAAGAGTACATGTTTTTAATCGAAAAGAAATAGATTGGCAAGTTATTATATCAACGAAGTTTGGCTAGGGAAGCTGAGCTATATTTAGTTGATATTTTCGAAAAACTTAACGATTTTAATTTGAGCTTGCAAGCTGAGAATTCAACTCTCATAACTTCAGCCAGTAAAATTCAAGCTTTTAAGAATAAGTTTAGTCTCTGGCAAACTAAACTGAATAAAAACAATACCAACAACGACTTTATCAAGGAAAATAATATAGATATGTTTACATTTAAAAACATCATTTCCAATCACATTGAAAAGTTTAAGAAAATTTTTTCGAGAAGATTCGAGGATTTTCCTGAAAACGAGCTCTTTGTTTTCAGGTTGGATTCGTGATCCATTTTCCTTTGACATATGCAGTTCAACTCTTCAAATTAGTCAGAAAGAGCAATTGATAGATCTAATTAGTAATTATACTCTTCGAAGTCAATTTAAGACTCAGTCTTGCCAAAAATTTTGGCTATACGTTGGAAAACAATATCCCGTTTTATGCAAGAATGCCATCAGAGTTTTAATACAATTTGCATCAACGTATTTATGCGAAACTGGATTTAGCAATCTAGTTTCAATAAAAACTAAACACCGCTTGCGTTTAAACCCTGAAGATGATATGCGAATTGCAATTAGCAATTAGCAACATACATCCAAACATTGATGATTCGCAATTTGCAGCCATATATGTCATTAAAGGGCAATTTACTGATTTTTGTGTTATACATAAAGTATTTTCTTAAAATTATAAATAAAATCAATATGAGTCAAATATGATGGTATTTTTATTCGATGAAACGAAAGAAATTCGCGAAATATACATCGTATTTGTGAACATTTATCTCAAGGGGTCGGCAAAACTTTTCTCTCTACTAAAGGGGTCGCTGTCGAAAAATCTTTGCGCACCTCTGGTCTAGATAACTGCGAGTCGTTTCGATTATCGAAAGGTAGTGAGTTTGTATTACAACTTAACCAAATGATTCACCGTGTTCATTAAAGCGGTTGGGGCATGTAAAATAGGTCATAGTCACGATGTCCTCCGACTGGAATGATACTTCTTTGGGTGGCAGGTATTGGTAGGTCATATGCTTGTTTCCTGGTTCTAAATTACAAAGACTCCCACCAGCTATTACCATCTGATAGACCCTAAGTCAGGGCTAAGTACAGAGAAGCATGCTGGTGTAACAACAAATAACTCGATCGTTTTCCTATCCAAAAGATAATGGATTCGATTCATAATCCAGCCATTTTCAACAATTTAATGCAAGCAAAATTTTGAAAAAACACAAGTCATAAATATTAAAAAGGATTTCTTTTCACATAAATGCTTACAAAAGGACTAAAAAAAATAATTAAAGCAAACTTTAATGGCGTTTTTTTTACTTCAAATTTTAATAGAAAATAGTAAAGATTTTAAGATTTCAACATTTGATAACGCTCTTACATTTATATTATTATAAGTTTTTGATTTCAAGTAAATGATCGGAGTATGACGTGACTACACTTCACTGATGGTACATAAATGAATATGAAAAATGGATAAGTGCATGCACGTAGTTGAAAGCGGGGCTAGGATACCAGAAGGGGTATTAAGAGCAGATTCACGTCGTCATAGAGCATCCCAAACATGCTCGATTGGTCAAAAGGTCCAGTGATTCAGCTGGCCTCAACATGCGCTCAATTGTTTCCTGCTCAAGATAAGCATTCACGATGCCGAGCCCTGTGTGGCTTCACAAATATTATCCTGTAGCATGAATGCATCACTTATTGCCCCGGCATAAGGACGTACGTAAGCATCCAAGATCTCATCTCTGTAGGTGGGAGCATTAACATTTCCACAGGAAAAGACATGAAGGTCTGTGCGTCCACCCAAAGAGATACCACCCTAAACACAGATGCTGTCTGATCCGTATGAGTCTCTTCCACCGATGTGTGATGAATGAAAACGAATTCCATGTTCTTCTCAAAAGAAAATGCGCTTTCGAGGCTAAACCTGGACTCATCCGTAAGGAGAACAACCCTCCATTGATCACGCGTTCAGGGACATGTTGACGTGCCCATTGCAAACGTTCCCGACTATAGAGTGACCTGAGAGGGACGCAAATGTCTGGTCACCTCACATAAGAACCACGTTCACGAAGCCTTTGACACAGAGTTGATCTGGATACCAATCTTCCAGAGCTTGCAACGAGGGAATGTCTCAGTTCAGTCGGAGTTCCGGTTCTATTATTTCGTGCGCATAATGGCAAATATCGATCATCTGCACTCGTGGTAGATCATGACCATCCTTGGCTAAAACTCCTAGATAGTGAATCCGGGGTTAGAAATAGTAGCCAAAGTCAATGAATCCCAGACGGACTCACATTCAGCCATCTAGCCATTTCCATCTGACTTTACCCCGTCTCTAGTCTCCCAATAACTCGCCATCAAAATTGCTCGGTCAAATGATGTCTGGAGGTCATTGTTACAATTTCAATATACCAGATTTCGAATCTCAGACACGCAGCGACAATTGCCGTCTTGCTGTGAGGATTTTTATGCTCCTCGCAAATAATATATTCCAACAGCAGTGCCATTATTTTGCATAATGTCATATTGCTCAGCTCCTTTTACTTATCAACATATTTAAATTTCATTGAGATGGCTTATTTTTGAGAGAGTTATCGCTATTTTTGTAACTTTTTCTTGTGTTTCTCTCATTGTCTTTGTGGGACTTATAAATATTGCGCTAATTGTATGCATTATAACAGTGGAAGTAAAAAATGTAATTACTGGAAAATAATGTTATTTATTTACATTTAGATATTAAAAAAATGCGGATAGAATTAACTAAGTGATGGAATGAAAATAAAATATATGTAATCACTTTATAAAATAGGGATATATTATTTTTGATTATATATATAAATAAACCTTTAGAAAGCATATTAAAAAATCAAACTTGCTAACTAGTTTAATTTAAGAACTATGTTACTAATGATTAACAGAAATTAATTTTTTGGATAAATACACATACAATTGACTTTTGAAACCTTTTGTCTCGATGTCTTTGTTACGTCCCAAAGTTATATTTAATATAATGGATATTTTCTATTCTAATTTGAATTTATATAGATTACCTAAAAACAAATGGAAGTGTTAAATTTTAATATAAAGTCATGGCTCTTCAGCTGCTATCCAATGGATTTCCGACTGGGAAAATTGGAAAGTACATTCTCTAAGGGTAAAAACAATACATTTTTAAAAAAAATCGAGACAAATATATAATAAGTATAGTTATCTTTTTTTTTTAAAAAAAAATTTACTCTGGGAATATGAAAAGAAGGGGGAATCCTATGTGGCAAATATTTTCTCTATTATCTGTGGTTACTCATAGAGGACAATTTTTTTTAAAAAAAAGAAAAAAGCTTCTTTATAACATCACGAGTTCCGAGGCGGAAAATTGTATGATTTAAATTAAGAACATTGCATTATATACAACTTTACAGCATGTTCAAACCAGTGTCAGTTATTTTATCAATTAATTTAAATACCATATTCAAAACGTAATATAATTTTTTTTATCCATAGCCAGAAACGGATATTTAGGGTAATTTTCATTTCATTAGAGCAGGGTTTCCCGTTTAACCCGTTCCAAATTTTAGCGGACTAGCACAAAATAAAGATTTCATTTATGTCCTGCCTTGGAGCTATATCACAAAGAAAAAGTTTCCCTTTGACTTTGTCTCGAAGAAAAGATTTGTAAGAAATTCCAGAGGACGTCCGTGGTTGACTGTCCTTATATTTAACGGACATTTAGGACATATGGATATCAATGGCAATATTGCAAGAAAGATTCACAATCTCCTTCAAGACCGTTCCTTTAAAGTCAAATGCCAAAAATGTTTATCCTCCAGTTCCCTATACTATTTTCATGTCTGATTTCTTTGAGACTATCGTTTATGAGATTAACAGTTTAGTATATGCTGATATTTTTATACATGGGATTCATTAAAATCTTGCAAGTATTGAAACAAAATTTTCTGACGCCATTTATAATTATGAACGGTAGTGGTATTTCTATTGGAAATTTGCCATAATAAATGCATTCCCATTAAACTTTCCAAACGAAAATTGATATAAATTAGAGTTTTGTTATCTCTCAATGGAGTAATAAAATTATTCCTTTCTCGATACCACCGTAGAGCATAGTAAGAACTAAAAAGTCCAAATTCAGAATCTTAAAAATAAAACCCTTATAAGAATCAATGTTTTAAAAATGTTTGCAAGTAAAAAGTGTTGCGCTCGATCTCGTCACCTACTCCATCTTGTTAAATTTTCAGCATATAATCTTTTCTGGTACAGCGAAGTCCTACATCGTCCAATCTCAATAAATCTCTCCATCATCCACAGAAGGTCTTACTTACAACTCTTTGAATCGCTTTGGAGCTCCCAACTTTAAGAAAAAGAGCAGATGCAGTTCCCATATTAAATAAAATTCAACTTTTTAATTTTAAATTTTGGCTAAAGCACTTTCCTTAAAAAATTTATCTCTATATTCAAGTACAGGGGAAGATCTATGTTGTTCTCAAACATCTCAACATCCTTCACTATCAACTGTTTTAAAAACCATCGAGGAATTTGATGTTATCATCATCATATATATATATGTTACCGTGAAAGTCCGAAATCTGAAGAATGTCGACATTCGCTGGTGGATGTCAACATTCACGTAGTCGCTTGGTGTATGTCCGAAATATTTGCTAGATATCCTCATTTCTCACTTACACCGGCAAATGTCGACATCCACAATGCACTAATGGTGAATCTTGAATATGCGTTTCATCTCTCCGTATCCGGAGAGGAGAAATGCAGATTTGCATTTTCTTATCTCAATATTTCAGGCGTGAAAAACGTAAAAATATATTCCAGCAAAACACAACGTGCTCTAGGCCGCACCTCTTTGTTGACGTTGCCTTCTGTTATCTCCTTTTCGAGCTCTTTAATCATCTTTTCAAATTCCTCCAAAGCTTGTCTGCGATTGTCGACATATACCGGCGATGGTCCGAAAGTGCAAGAAATGTAATCAATTGTACGGTCTTTCACCAACGTTTTTGGTATGTGTTGACATTCACCGGTGAATGTCGACATTCTCTGATTTCGGTCTTTCACGGTAACATATATATATTAGTTATTTCTTCCCTGTGTGAATCAATACCCCTTCTCATTATCTATTCATATAACAAATTTTGAATATAAAAATAAATCTTCATATCAAATTAAAGTCTTGTTTACTGAATTTCTTCATAAGCAATCTGAGGCTTGATAGTTTATAGCAAAAAATACTTCAAAATCCTCTACGACAACATCTATTGCTGTCTGGATCCCACTTCAATCCATAAAATTTAGAATCAACAATATAAATTCTATCTTCACGGGAGAAATTTTAGAAATATGTCAAGCTATTGCCAAAATTTAATGGTCTGCTCCAAATTATATTTTTTTTCTGACAATAAATTTGTTCTTACACAGGTCTCGATCTAATTCTAATATAAAATCACATAAATTAGTCTTGCATCTAAAAAATAAATTGATCCAAGCAGCTAAGTTTTATCCTATTATAAAAATTATATGGGTTGGGTTCATAAAGATATTGTGTGCAATAAAGTTTCAAATAAAAAATCAATTACTGACTTGGATGTTTTTCTATGATCTCATCAGAGAATTTATAAACCTTCTACAATAAGAAATAACAACTTTCCTTTAACCTAGAATGTAACCCAAGTAAATATTATGGAAGTGAAGGGGAATTACCACAGAAGGAATTTTTTGACGAGGCATTAAAAACAAGAAAAGGTTGTTTTTAATAGATTCATTTCTCGAATGCTAATTAGGCCTTCTATTTTATATAGATTTAGTATGATTAACCCCCTCTTTAAGCTGCTCAAATCCAAGATGGTCTGGGTCATATCGTATTTCCTTCCTATAAATATAGGAATCAAAGAAATGAATTTTTGAATAAAATAGAGTTATCAGATATATAATCTATCCCATAAAGAGTTCCTATAATTTATAGTAAAAAATTCTAAATTTATTTGGGTTGCATCAAAATTTTTTATTATTTTTTGACAGAATCTAAGTATATTTCAGGGATCACTGAAGAGATGATGCCATGCTGCTGAGAGTCTTCAAATCACCAACCAACACTTAAACAGAGAACACAATATCTACGGTAAAAAACTTGCATATTGTGCTGTTCTGAGTCTCACAAATTTGGACAAAACATTTTAAATAACACAATATCTCTTTTTGTAAATCAGAACTTACAGATTGATTATCTTAATAACTGAAATAGAGATTTTTAATCTCGTACAACTACAATGTATTTACAGAAAATATTACGTACATCTATTTTCGATGTTTCAGATGACTTAAATCCTGTAAAAAAATCTTCACCTTTATGAAATAACATTTTCGTAATATGTATGTAATTAAATTACTAACAGTAATTAAATACATTACAGTATCTCTAATATTTTTGCTTACACTAATCATTTCAAAGTATTAAGGCATGTTTTACTTCTAGTACTTTGGTACTTCTAGTACTTTTACAAGTATTCTTTGGAAAAAATGAAATATATAAAAGTAAAATGTTACACAGAAATTAGGATATACATCTTTTGTATTGCATATGAATACACATACCTATTTTCAAAATGATAACATTTATTTACATTTACAAATAATTTTAAGTATTAAGTTACATTTTCCTTAAATGAACAATATAATGCTTCTTTAAATTATCTTTTAATGCGAATTTACGACCACAAATATCACAAGCATGAGGACGTTCACCAGTGTGAGTTAAGTTGTGTCTCCTTAAATCTGCTTTAAAAGGTGTAGCATACGAGCACAATGAACATAAATGTAAGATAGGTTGGCATTGAAATTTCCGTTTCTTTAACGATTTTCTACTGCGATGACACTCTGAAAATAGATTTGAAGTATATAAATTATGGAAAATGTATTCCATTATTTAACCTTTTAAATAAAATGTTATACAGTAAAACATTTTATTAGCTTTTATACCCATTAAAAAATAGCAAGAAAAGTTATAAGAACAGAAAGGAATTTCATGGCATTTATAACCAATAAAATACTCTTAATGAAACTTCCAAGCAAATACTTAATAAAATAAAAATAATTCCATATTTTATATCTGTTTTTTATACTTTTAAAGAAAAACCAATAAACTATTACTTTTAATATAAATTAATAAATATGTTAATCGATCAAAAACTACAATATATATATATATATGATTCCATTTCTTTGGAAAGTAAGAAAAATACATTAATATTATTTTGTTTCACATTGTTTTTTTCTCTAAAGTTTTTATAATACGGTCATTAAAGAAGTGTATTCATTTCTAAGCTTTTACAAAATGAATTATCTGAAATTTTTTCGACACAACATAATAACGACCTTATATCAAAATGCACAAACTAAAAAAAATATTTCAAAATGATGATAGATATGATAATTATAATTTTGGTTGGTGCAAATCAAGATCATTTCAATAAATATTATTTAATTAGAAAGAAATCAAACAGTCAAGAAATAATTTACAAGAATTTTTTTCTTCAATAAAATAAAATTTGTTTCAAGACATTTACCTTCAAATTACTAAAGAATAAAACATTCTATCAAATAATTTAGTGCAATTTTAAGAAACAAATAACAAAAATTAATATTCATTTTAGAAATTTTCAACTAATTTTTTTTTTAGAAACTGATATTTTATTTTAAACAGATGCTTCTAATATACATTTATAAGAATGAATTATTAATTAAAAAATCTGATACTTTTTAGCTATTCATTGATCATGAAATTTGTTATGAATTGTCATTACTCTAATTATGCGGAGTTAAAAAAAAGTCTGTTCTAACTTTTTAAACCTAATTATGTAATATAAATGTAAAATTATGTTTTACAATAAACAGACCACTTTTAAAATATTTTATAAACTAAAAAAAGGATGTAATGAACATTGTAATGCAGTGCTGGCCACCGTAAATGCAACACTCGAAGGAAGTATGCAAATAAATTGAAATTTACAACATGCATTAGCGGAGGTGATGAGATATGTAAATGCTTAGAGAATTTCAGCGCTAACGCACATCATCAACGCCTGTGGCGCAACTTCAAAGCGCTGTTTAAGGCATGGAGATTTCAAAGATTTCAAGTTCAGCAATTGTGTTTTTCTAAGAAAGAAACAAAAAATCAATTATATTTTGTAGAAACAGCAATCATTTTTTGATCAAGTATCCGAATAGTTCGACAGAGGAAGGATAGTGGCCTACCGAGATTGTGGATTCTCTTTCAGGGAAATCGGTAGTCGTGTTGGACGAAACCAAACAACTGTAATGCGGATTTGTGATCGTTGGATGTAAGAGAGTACTATGGACCGACGTGTTCGATAGCATCCACCTCAGTGCATGATTTCAATTGATGACAGGCAAATTGTGTGCATGGCAGTGACAGATCGCTCAGCCACATCACGAACCACAACACATTCAATCTGTAAAGCGTCCTCCAATGTTTGCGCGTGCCATTCGACCCTGTTTACAGCAGAGTGATCTGTCCGCAGGATGCCCATTGCTTCGTCTACCCTTGACGCAGATCCACAGACGTCTCCACCGCCAATGACGCGATGAAAGAAGGATGTGGACGTCAGAATGAAATGAAATTGCCTTTACTGACGAGTCATGCTTCAGTCTGCAACACCATGATGGTCAACATTAGAGTTTGGAGACGCCGTGGAGAGAGGATGCTGAACAGATGTGTTATGCACCGCCACACTTGTCCTGCAACGGGTATTATGGTTTGGGGCGGTATTAGATATCACTCTTGCACTCCTCTAGTACGCATTGCCGGTACTTTAAGCAGCCAGCGCTACATCGCTGAGGTGATGGTAGCAGTTGTCCTTTTTTGCCTTTAGGGCTTGCCCACAGCCATATTTCAACAGGATAATGCGCGACCACATGTGGAACGCATTGTCCAAGAACTCTTCGTCAATCGCAGATTGAATTGCTTCCCTGGAAGGCTCGCTCTAGATATTTCGCCGATAGAAAACATGTGGTTCATGGTTGTTCAACGATTGATACAGATTATATCCTCAGCTATCACAATAGATCAACTTTGGCAACATGTGGTCTACTGTACCCCAAGAACACATCCAAAGTCTTTTTGAATCAATGGCGAGGCGTGTAGGAATGGTAACGGTTGCGGCTACTCTGGCTAATGATTTTGGCAGGAACCCCGCTTCACAGAAGTCTATAAATTTAATCATTTGATATTATCTAGAAAATCCCATAAATCACATATTATCGACAAAATAAATTTTGTTGTGATGTCTCTATCTTTCTTGGTGTTGCAAGGTTGGGTGGCCAGCAGTGTATTTTAAATAACAGTAAAATTTTAAATTTGAAAAAGATAAAAAGAAAAATTAGTAACATAACTCCTTATTTTCAAAATAGTGCATCAGAATATCAGTATAAAAGATAATAAAATAGTAATATATTATTAATTATTTATCTTAAATTTTATTAACTCACAAATCTAACTATGTGATATATTCTAAACATATGGAACAAGATTAATCAACTCCAAGTTACTCTGTTAATTATTAATCAATCTGCAACACAAAATATACTGTGATTTTAAATTTACCCAAAAAATCTAAACTTAAGCAAAATTAGGTACAACTTTCAAATTTATTTTATTCATCTCAAATGAAAACATTCCAGTAATGTAACTAATAAATATCTTAAACAAAAGACTTCAATAGATAAATTGATGTTTTTAAAATGGAATAGTTTAAATACATAAGACTTAGTACTAACTATTTTCCACTTAATAATCAGAATACGTAATTAAAATTAATTAACTGGATTGTGATATATCTCAGTACCAAAAAGATGGAAATGATATATCTCAGTACCTCAGTTCAAAATCATTTATAAATGAATATCACTGAAAAAATTATTTTATGTTCATATTGAATTTACTATAACCTTTAAATACGCAAAAGCAAATTTATTATTTGAATTTTTTCATTATATAATGAAGTATAAGAAAAATTTAAATATTTACCAGTTTGAAATAACTCCTCAATTTGATACATTTTAATCATTAATAAATAAAATCATAACTCGTAACAATAAAATACTGTTATAATTTAATAAATTTTCATGCACTGAAAACTGTAATTAATTAATAAGAAATAGTAGCATTTGAATTGAAAAATGGCTATCATTCAACTTGTCTTTCTAGAAAAATTAATAATTAAACTCCAGTTAAAATTTATAAAAAAATGTATATGTATTGATTTAATCTTATTTTATAAATACTTTCATATAATTAATATTATTATGCAATAAAATGTTTTATTGTAAGCAGCATGAGAAAATATTGTGGTAAACAATAAATTGAACAAAAACATAAAGCTTAGTTAATATTTCTCATAAATTATTAATAATGATCATGGTGCACGATACAATATTTTTATAGTTCACATACACTAAAGATTATAGATCTTTTTCAGTGTGATAAATTTCAAAACATGGAACAGCACAAAGTCCAACATCGCATTCACGACATTCATACTTTGTCCCTTTACGAAGTCTCTTGCCACTTTCATTGAACAATTTGCTGCAAACAGCACATCGTCTACGTGGATTCTTTGTTCTTTTACCTGTATTTGATACATATTTCAAGAAATGCCGCTCTGTAAATCGCTTAATATCTTGAGAGGATTGGTGGCTGATGGGTAATATAGAATTCAGACCTAAAAATGTTTTATTTTGTTCAAAAGAGATTTTTAACCCCAGAAAGAAATACAATAATCAAGTGAAAAAAGAAATTTTAATCTTTAGAAACTTACAAAGACATAGAGCAATTCAATTGAAAAACGACCAAAAATACAAATTATCAATGATTATGTCACAGAATTTACTTAAACTTTAAAAGAAAATTTTGTTATTTATTTTGAGATTCGATCATGAAACAAAGAAGTAAGTTTCTATTTACTTGTTTTTCATATATTACATTTAATTTTTAAAAACACATAATTTAAAATTAGCTCTTGTATATTTTAATGGGTACATATATATATATTTAACACTAAAACTACCGAAAGGGGTCATTTGACCCATTTTCCCATTAATTTTGCCGAATAAAAAAAATCCCCGGTATGTTTAGTGTTAAATAATAATAATTTGAAACTTTTTGGAAATTTCATAAGTTATATGATTAAATGATGCATTTTCTTGCAGTAGTCCATTGCATACATAATATTTTAATGACTCATTAAACTTTAAATATTATTTTTTTATTTTAGGCATATATATATATTTGCAAATATCTTTACTCTCAAAATTTTAATGAAAAAATATTAAAAATGCAAACTAATGACAGATTAAAAGATACATTTTAAATAAAATTTTAAAATATTGCATTATATATTTTATGTACCTTAAAATAACTAAAAAAAAGTTCATTGCTTTAGACTAAAATTAGATTATCATAAAAATATAATAATTTATTAAGTGATTTAACAAAAATGTTTAAAATATTTAATGATTTAGAAATACTACCAAGGGGCATATAATAATAATATGCAATTTGTAAAATTTCATTTGCTATCATATTAATATTTCTAACAATTATAGAGTTCAATTTACTTACATTAAAAAAGAAAACAAATACATTTTGTTTCTAAAATAACACAAATCTTTTTGTTTTATTTATAATATTTTCCTTTCTATATAAAATAAATGAACTTTATTTCATTCTTTCAAAGTTTGCTTCACTTTATACAAGTACATTCTTAATATAATTCTTAATAACTAGAATAACTAACTCTTTTAACTTTATATACATAGAAACATGTTTTTGTTTTTAGTCCTACAAAATGTAAATATCAATTAAGTTTTTAAAAATATTTTTATTTTATTATATTATAAAGTCACAAATCCATAATTTTACAACAAATAAATTCAATTAGTTAATATTACAATTCATTTTTAATATAAGAAATTGCTTTAATATAAAAGAAAAAAAATATATGAAGGGGAAAAAAACCCAAAATTTGCTTACATTTGTTTACAATAAAAAAGTAATATTTATAAACAAAAAATAATTAATTTATAGTATAATATTTTTAAAAGAAAAATATTAAAATCAAAGTGTTATTAAATATTGGTTTAAAAATATATGCCTCATCAAATTAATTGGAATGCACATTTTTGATATTCAGAAATAAATTAACATTGAAAGAAGTTTTACTTTCAATTACACAATAAAAATATTTAAAAGAATTTAAATTCATCGCATGCATCTAATTACAGTTTTCTGAAGTACATTTTTTGTTTGAAGTGAAAAAACTGCAGACAGCTTTACTTATGAAAACTACATTTCATCTACAACAAAGTTCTGCATAAATTACAATGGATTAAAATTATAAAATATTTTTTCGTGAAGAAATAAAAACATTAGTGAAAATCAATAACATTTTACAGACTTTCGCTAATGTTTTTATTTTTTCATCTAAAACAAGAATAATGTACTTGAGAAACAGAAATATGAAACACACAAAATTTATTTTTAAAATTATGTTATAAACTAAATTTTGTAAATAAATAACAAACAAATTAAATAATTATATTACTGCTTGCAAATGAAAAAAATTTAAACAAAATAGCAAACTTTTAATAATATACATGCAAAAAAAATTTCAGGCAACAAAACAAATATCATTTTAAAACTATTATGTGAAGAGTTTGCATTGATCAGCATGCACAATATACAAAATATTCGACATTTATAGTTTAATTTAATACCTTTATAGATTTTATTTGTACTATATTCCCATTATTTATTTAAATAATCATAATAGTTTATTCAGATTTAAAACAATGATCTTATTTGAAATGTATTCGCATATGTTTCTTTAAATTTTCTTTCAAAGAAAAATTACGCCAGCAAATATGACAGGAATGAGGTTTTTCTCCTGTGTGTGTAAGATGATGTCTTTTTACATCTTTCTTAAAATATGATGAATAAGAACAAAGAGAACATAGATATCTAGGTGAAGAATGAGACTTGTCTGGAACAATTGATGTTTTAGCTAAGGGTTCAAATCCTATAAAAGTAAACGCAAAAAGACGTATAAATATAACTGAACTGACAAAAACTTAAAATGAACAAACTGAATTTAAATCTGCAATAAATCCTTTAAAAGAATTAAATAAGATGTCTAAAATTAAAAATGCACAAAAAATAAAATGAAAACTTCAAATCAGCAAAACTTTTAAGAAAACAGTTTTACTCATGATAAAATTTACTGATTGTAATAACACAAATACAATTACAATAACTATAAAACACAAATACAATTTTATATTACATAATTTTATATTGAAACCAAAAATATAACAGAAGAAATGAAGTTTATAATACCTTATTTTAAAAATTTTCAAATTGAATAATTACAACATTAAAACAATTTTCCCATCCAATAGCTAGAATTAAATAAAAAATTGATTTTTATAAGCCTTATTAAATTTTGTTAAAATATAATTACTATTATTTCATAAATTTTAATTTCAGTGTGTTCAACAAAAGAATGATAAATATTTACAATGAACATTATTTTGATATAAAACACAAGGACCATTAATGTAAAAAATTACAATAATAAAAATATTCATTTTTGATTACATAAAAACAAAAATCTTATTAATAAAAATTTTCATAATATACCTTTTAGAACATAAAATTATTAAATATTTTCAATCTATTTATAACAGATCATTTCACAGACATTTAAAATGAAATAATAAAATATGTTGTGCTTTTAAATTAAAATGAGACAAATCATTAAGAAAATAAATTATTTCAACGTTCCTTTTTTTTTGTAACTTTAGTTGTTATAAAAGATTAACGGGATATTCAAAAGGTAAAGAAATCATTCACATAAAAATGAGAAGATTTTTTTAAAATTTATAATAAAATGAATAAAATACACATACACACAATGAGTAAAATACACATTTGCATTCACATTAAAATTTTGATTTGCAAAATACATTATAATTCATATGCTACCATAAACATAATATATTTCAAATCTGTGTCTTTCAAAATGTTTAATGTTTTAGCAAAATAGTCACATTATTGTAAGATGAACAAAATCATCATCATAAATTTATATTTATTTACTTAAATATAAAAGACTTTTATTAATATCTTTAATCACTAACTTGCAGACATTTTTTATTAACATGAACTATATAATGTTTCTTTAAATTTTCTTTTAAAGAAAATCGACGACCACAAATATTACAAGCATGTGGACGCTCTCCTGTATGAGTCAAATGATGCTTTTTTAAATCTGATTTAAAAGGTGTAGTATATGAGCACAATGAACATGTGTGCATGATAAGGAGACCAGTAGATTTTCTTTTTATCGATGTTATTCTACTTTGATTATGTCCTGAAATTAGATTTCAAGAAAATAAATGTTATCACTTATATGAATATAACATTACATATAACATTAATACTTATTGTTTTAGAAAAACATAATCTGTATTTTAAAAGAAAAAACAATAAAACTCACATTTTAATATAAGTATTTAAAAATACATTTTATTACAATAGGACAAATCGTTAACAAAAGAATGTTCTTAATGATTTCTGTTTTTTTATTTCATTCAGTAACAATGAAATTTAATGTTTGATTATATACTTTTAAAAAATACAAGATACATTTTTATAAACAAAATACATTTTCAGTTCCAATAAATAGAAATTTTGATGTTTATTATTCATAATAATTATAAAAATAACTTATATAGAATCAAGAAAAAGAATATGAACATTTAACTTTTCATGTTCAAAATATAATAGTCATATATTAACATTTGAATTTAGTGTCAAAATTAGAAAGTTATAAACAGAAATTGTAAAACACTTCAAAAGTCAAGTAATAAATTATACAAACATGAAAATACTTCCTTAGTTTATTATTTTAGCACTTTGAAATTTTAATCATTAATCTGTTTCATTATTAAACAAATGATTAATATATAATAAAAAATTTTCATATTTCTATTTATTTAAATAATAAAATAGGTTATCAGATAAAAATGTATCCCAGAAACAGTGCTTACTATTTATTGTAAAAATAAAATCTTAAATTCATTAGGGTTGTATCAAAATTTTTATTTTCTATTCATAAATTCAAATAGAAAGTAACATTACAGGGACCATTGGCAATAACATCCATACTGCTATAAGTCTCAAACCAACATTTAGGAAGAAAACACAATTTCTCTAGTAAGAAAGTAGCATTCTGTCCTGTTCTGAATCTCACAAGTTTTGACAAAACATTTCAATCATCGCTTTTATTAATCAGGACTTGACTTATTGAGTATATTAATAACTGAAATAGAGATCTTTAATGCCATACAACTACAATGTATATACAGAAACGACATGTAGATCAATTTTAGATATCAAGACAACTTAGATCTGAAAAAAAAATTCTTCACCTTTTTGAAATAACATTTTTGTACTAATGTATGTAATTAAATTACTAACAGTACAGTAATTAATACTATACAGTATCTCTAGCATTTTTGCTTGCAATAATCATTTCAAAGTATTAAGGCATGATTTACTTTGAAATGTTCTTAGCAAAATATGAAATATTTCAAAGTAAAATGTTACACAGAAATTAGGAAGTACATCTTTTGTATTGCATTTGAATACACATACCTATTTTCAAAATGATAACATTTATTTACAAACAACCTTAAGTATTAAATTACATTTTCCTCAAATGAATCATATAATGTCTCTTTAAGCTATCTTTCAATGGGAATCTACGACCACAAATACCACAAGCATGAGGACGTTCACCAGTGTGTGTTAAGTTGTGTCTCTTTAAATCTGCTTTAAAAGGTGTAGCATATGAGCACAATGGACATAAATGTAACATAGGTAGGCCTTGACATTTCCGTTTCTTTAACGATTTTCTATTGAGATGGCACTCTGAAAACAGATTTGAAGTAAATAAATTATGGAAAATCCATTTCACTATTCAACCTTTTAAGTTAAACGTCATACATTAAAATATTGTATTAGCTTTTTTAACGATGGAAAAAATAACAAAAGAAGTTATAAGAATAGAAGAGAATTTCATGGCATTTATAACCAATAAAATACTCTTAATGAAACATCTTAGCAAATACTTATAAAAAGAAAAACCAATAAATTATTACTTTTAATATAAATTAATAAACATGTTAATCGATAAAAAACTATAGTATATATATAATTCCCTTTCCATGAAAATTAAGAAAAATGGATACATATACATTTTATTTGTTGCATAAGCTATTATTTCTTACATTATAATTTTATAACACAGTCATTAAAAATGTTTATTAATTTCTAAGCTTTTATATCATAAATTATTTGAAATTATTTCAATACAACATAATAACAATCATATACCAAAATCCACAATTTAAAGAAAACATTTCAAAATGATGATAGATATTGTAATCAAAATTTTGAATGGTACAAATCATGATTACTTTTTAATAAATACAATTTAATTAGAAAAAATTCAAACTAAGTAACTTACAAGAATTTTTTTTTCAGTAAAATAGAATTTGTTTCAAAACTTTAACTTTAAACTACTGAAGAATTATTGATATTGTATCAAATAATTTAAAAGTGTGGTTTTAAGAAATAAAATAATATTCATTTAAAAGATTCAACAAATTCGTCTTTTTGAAGCTGATATTTTATTTTAAAAGATGTTTTCAATGTATGAGTTATTAATTTAAAAACATAGGCTTTAGGTATTCATTGTTCATGAAATTTGTTATTAAAGATTTTATATATGATTTAAGTTAAGAAAGGGACATTAAAGAATGTTTTTGAACTTAATATTCATATGTGAAGCATGAGATGTATTTTCTTTAAAATCATGTGGAGTTAAAAAAGTCTGTATTTTAAAAATCTAATTATGTCATATAACTGAGAAATTATGATGTTTCACAATAAAGAGATTTAAAATATTTTAAAGATCATAAATAGCATGTAATAAACTTCATAATTTTTATAAAATTTTAAATCTGAAAAAGATAAAATAAAAAAATTAGTAATATAATACATTATTTTCAAAACAGAACATCAATCAGTATAAAGGATAATAAAATAGTAATATATTATTAATTATCTAACTTTGATTTTATTAATTCATAAAACAATTTATAATGCCTTATTTTGAATATCTGGAATAAGTTTAATCAACTCCAAGTTACTTTGTTTATAATTGATCAATCTGCAACTCAAAATATATTAATTTTTATGTTAATTTCCCCAAAAAATGTTAACTTAAGAAAAATTGTGTACAATTTTCAAATTCATTTTGTACATCTTAAATGAAGGCATTCCAGAAATGCAACTAATAAATTTCTTAAAACACAGGATTTAAAACGAACAAGGATTTAAATTTCAACAGTTGAGTCTTCATTTTTAAAATGCAATAATATTTTAAACACATAAAATTTTGAAGTACCAACTACTTTTAACTTAATAATCAGATACCAATAAATCAATGGGTTTGCGATATTTCAGTAGCAAAAAAAGTTCTATTTAAAATAATTTATAAATGAATGTTAATCACAAAATTATTACTATAGTTATTTTGTGTTCATATTGAATTTACTATAACCCTTGAATACACAGAAGAAAATATATTACTTGAATTTTTTCACCACAAAATAAAGTACAAAATAAAAAAATATTAAATGATTATTTTTTTAAACAGTCTTTCAAATTGATACACATTTTAATTATTCATAAAAGCACCATATAAAATAAATCATAACAATAAAATACTGTTATAATTTAATAAATTTTTATGTATTATAAATTGTAATTAACTAAATAAGAAACTTTAAATTTAGAAATGGTTATCGTTCAACCTTTTTCCCGGAAAAACTAGTAATTAAACACAAATAAAAATTTAAAAAAAAAATTCATGTATTGATGTCAATTTATTTTGTAAATATTTTCATATAACCAGTAAAATTATGCTAAAATAGTTTTATTGTAAGTACCACGACTGAAAATGTTACTGTAAAGAATAAACTGAACACAACCATAAATCTAATTTAATATTTCACATAAATTAGCAATAACGATCATGATTAATGTTTAGTGTATGTAAATTATATCTCATATAATTTACATACACAAAGCATTATAGATCTTTTTCAGAATGATAAATTTCAAAACATGGAACAGCACAAAGTCCCACATCACATTCACGACATTCATACATTGTCTCTTTACGAAGTCTCTTGCCATTTTCATTGAACAATTTGCTGCACACTACACATCGTCTACGTAATTTCTTTGCTTTTCTAACTGCATTTGGTACATATTTCAAGAAATGCCGCTCTGTAAATCGCTTAATATTTCGAACACTATGCTGTGAGGATTGGTGACTGATGGGTAATACAGATTTCAGACCTAAAAATGTTTTATTTTGATCAAAAGAAATATTTAATCTCACTAAGGAATTCAATAATTAAACAAACAAAAAATTTCAATCTAGAAATTTACACAGGTATAGAGCAATTTATTTGAAAAACGAGCAGAGGTACAAATTATTAATGATTGCATAATAGAATTTGCTTAAAAGTTAAGTGAAAATTTTGTTATTTATTTTGAGATTTGAACAATGAAACAAAGAAGTTAATTATAAATTTGTTTTTTCATACTTTAAATTTAATTAACAAAAGCATATAATTTAATTATCAAAACAAAAGCTAAAATTTTTAATGGATACATATATTATTTTGAAACAATAATCATAATTAGAAACTTCTTGAAAATTTCATTCATAAGTAATATAATTAAATGACACAGAGCTTCTTGCTATAATTTACTGCATTCAAAATACTTTAATGACTCATTAAACTTTAAATAATATTGTTTTTTTATTTTAGGCATATGTATATATATTTTGCAAACATCTTTAATCTCAAAATTTTAATGAATAAATATTCAAAATGGAAATTAATGACAGATTAAAAGATACATTTTAAATAGAATTTTATGGTATTGCACTATATATTTATGTAGCTTGAAATAATTAAAAAAAAGTTTATTGCTTTAGACTAACAAGTTGGATTTTCATCAAAATACAACAATTTATTAATTGATCTAATAGAATCATTTAATGATTTAGAAATACTATCAAAGCATATAATAATATACAACATATGAAATTTCATTCGTTACAGTATTAATATTTCTAACAATTATAGAGTTCAGTTTACTTGCATTAAAAAAAGAAAAAATATGTATTTTATTTCTAAAATAACACAAATCGTTTTATATTTATAACTTTTTCTTTCCAATGAACTTCATTCTTTCAAAGTTTTTTTCAATTTATACTAGTACATTCTTAATAACTATTCAGAACATTTTAAACTTTATATACATAAAAACAAATCAATGTTTTCAGTCCTACAAAGTGTAAATATCTATTAATTTTAAACGTTTTAAAAATATTTTTATTTTATTATATAAAATTTTCCACAAATCCATTGTTTTACAATTAGAGCAAATGCAATTAGTTAATATTACAATTCATTTTTAAAATAAGAAATTGCTTTAATTAGAAAGAAAAAAATGTGAAGGGAAAACGACCTAAAATTCGTTTATATTGGCTTACAATAAAAACTAGTATTTATAAAAAAATAATTCATTTATAATTCAGTCTTTTTAAATAAAAATATTAAAATCAAAGTGTTATTAAATATTGTTTAAAAAATATATGCATCATCAAAATAAATAGGAATACACATTTTTGATATTCAAAAATAAGTTGAAATGAAAACAAATTTTACCTTAAATTAGACAGTAAAAATATTAAAAAAAAAATTAATTTATTATATGTTATATGTATCTTGAAGTGAAAAAACTGCAGACAGCTTTACTTTTAAGTTTTGATGTAAGGAATAAAAATATAAAATCTTCTGAAAATATGAAAAACTACATTTCATCTACAACAAAGTTCTGCATAAATTACAATGGATTAAAAT
>JAPDSC010024493.1:107651-129822 GCA_026290005.1 Latrodectus geometricus
AATCTAATACAGCTTAAAAAAAGAATTTATTTATATCCAATTCCTATTATTTATTTAAAGATCAGAATTGCTTATTCATATTTATAACAATCGTCATATTTGAAATGTATTCGCATATGTTTCTTGGAATTTTCTTTCAAGGCAAAATTGTGACTGCAAACAAGGAATGACATTTTTTTCTTGTGTGTGTAAAATGGAACCTTTTTACATTTTTTAAAAAAATAATGATAAGTAAGAACAAAGGTACCATTGATATCTATATGAGTAATGAGACTTTCAGGAGCAAATGACCTTTTAGTTAATGGTTCAAATTCTATAAATTCAGGATAAAATTTACTTATTTTAATAAATATAAAGAACAACCATACACTTGCAGAGTTTTATATTAAAATGTAATTTTGTATTGAAAACCAAAACATATTAAAAAATACGAAAGAACAACAAATACTTACAATGAACATTATTTTCCTATAAAACATCACAATCATTAATGTAACACATCACCATCTTAAAAATATTTTTTTGATTGCAGAAAAATGTAAACTTAATCTTATAAATAAAAATTTCTAGGATATAGCTTTTAGAGCATAAAATTATTAAATGTAAAATGTTTTTAATCTATTTAAACAGATAATTTCACAGACATTTAAAATGATATAAAAATGAAACATATTGTGCTTTAAATTAAAATAAGACAAGTCATTAAAAAAAAGAAATTATTTAAATGTTCCATTATTTCTTGCAACTTCTGTTTTCATAAAAGATTAATGATATTCGTATATTCAAAAAATAAAGAAATTATTCACATAAAAATGAGGATTTTTTAAAATTTATAATAAGTAAAATATACATACACACAATGAGTAATATATACATTTGCATTCACATTGAAATTTTGATTTGTGAAATACATTATAATTCATATGCTATCATAAAGACAGTATATTTCAAATTCAATATGTAATGTTTTAGCAAAATAGTCACATTATTGTAAGGTAAATAAAATTATCATCATAAATTTTAAACATTTTTATTTAAATATAAAAGTATTATCATCATATTTTTAGTCACTAACTTGAAGACATTTTTTTATAAAGATGCACTGTTTTAATGTATTAACATGAAATGAATTGTTTCCTTAAATTTTCTTTTAAGCAAAATCAATGACCACAAATATTACAAGCATGTGTACACTCTCCTGTACGAGTCAAATGATGCTTTTTTAAATCTGATTTAAAAGGCATAGTATATGAGCACAATGAACATGTGAAGATGATAAGCTGTCAATCTTTTTATAGATGTTATCCTACTTTGATTATGTCCTGAAATTAGATTTCAAGATTAAAAATGTTATCACACATATATGAATGGAATATTTAGTATAACATTTTTAATACTTATTGTTTTAGAAAAACATATTTATCTGTATTTAATAAGAAAGAACAATAAAACATCTCACATTTTAATATAAGCTTTTATAAATAGATTTCATTACAATAGGACAAATCATTAACAAAAGAATGTTCTTAATGATTGCTGTTTTTTTTTTTTTTTTTTTTTTTTTTTTTTATTCAATAACAACAAAATTTAATGCTTGATGATATACATTTAAAAAATACAAGATACATTTTTATAAACAAAATACATTTTCAATTTCAATAAGTTGAAATTTTAATGTTTATTTTTCATAATAATTATAATAATATATATAGAATCAAGAAAAAGAGTATGGACGTTTAACTTTTCATTTTCTTAAAAAAATAAATGTTATATTAATATTTAAATTTAGTGTGAGGCTTAAAAAATAATAATAAAAAAATCATAAAACACTTCTTATCAAGTAAGCAATGATACAAACATGAAAATACTTTGTTTATTTTTTAATCACTTGGAAATTTAATCATTAATCAGTTTCTTCATTAAAAATAATTATCATGTACTAAAAATAAAACTTAATTTTTCCATTTGCTTAAATTGAACTCATAAAAAAATTAAAAATTATTTTTTTACATATTTTGTATTTTATAAATTGAAATCAAATATCTGTTACATCATGAAAATGTATAAAAAAAGTATAAAGCAGTAAATGTGATGTTATACTTAAAAACTGTGAAATAATTGATATGAACAGTACTTAATTTATAAATACAAGTAAACTTAATAGAAATAAAGCAGGAATAAAAAATTATACTTATTCATTTCCCCAGATACAAAAATTGTTAGAAAAATGCAAAAATTTTAGTAACAAAAAAACTTTAAACTGATTTAAAAAAGTCCTCAAATCTTAATTTTAAGTTACACATTTTATTTAATTTTTTACTGACATTTTAATACACAGAAAAAATATTATTTTAGCTATATAATGTTTCCTTAAATTAGTTACAAGTTTCATAACACATTTCAGTTCATAAATTATTATAACTAATGAAACATCCTTTTAAATATTTAAGCAAACATAATTATACTAAAAAAATGTTTAACCTAAGATTACATAAGGATTTTTCTAACTATGAAGGAAAAATTATCTTGTGTATCATTAAATAAGTTGTACCAAAAACTGACAAAATTTATTACTGTATACAAATATAACTCTACTTTTTTAACTGCTTTACAAATTTATAAATTACTGTTAATAACATTACAAACACTAAAAAATTTAAACGCGATGAATTAAATTATTAAACATACACTTTTACATGCAGTCTTATTTTAATAAATAAAAAATAAAGAAATTAATCACACAAAGAGAGAAATATAATGATAATATAAACAGAAATAAAAAAACCAGAACTTCCACGCATTTAATATGATGTCTCATACAAATGAAATATTTTATTTATTAACAAGGCAAAGTATGCAAAAACTAATATAAATAATGTTATTTTGATTTTTCATGTTTCTACTAGTAAAAGAAATTTTTAATTAAGTTATGTCACATTAAGAAGCCTAACTTTGAGCAATTTGCCCAAAGATGAATCTCATAAAGAAGGAATTGTATTTTTCTATGAAAATTAAAAAGGAAAAACATAAACTTAGGCAATAATTATTAAACATCTCAGAAAATTTCATATTTTTAAAGACTAGTTAACAGAATTTAATAAAATTAATAGAAGAGCAAAAATGAACTTTTTATCATCAAACTCATGTCTGCAACAAATGTGCATGTAATATAAGTAAAATAAAATTGTACTTCTTTTATTAACAAATTTCTAATTTTTAACAAATAAATAATAAGTTTGAAATGTTTTTATGAAAAATAAACATAAAAGAAAGTATGACTATAAATGATCAGTTCATTTATTGTTCAACATTCATATTTTTACATCAGAGCTATTTAGACTGACATTTACAGTTTACATTAGATTTCAAACTAATCAAAACATCCAAGTCTGTTGAAATTTAATCAGCAAATTGTTATAGTAAAGGCCAGTGAGCTAATCTTTCCCATGGATTTAAAGGAAAAAATGGGAAATTAAATTAAAGAATTTAGATATTAGACAGCTTGTGAGATAAAATTTATTAAAATAGAAGTTTTTACTGCAGCAATCCCAATCTTCATGAAGTAATCAGGGTTGTTTTTAAATAAGTGTTGAATTTGAATCAAATTCAAGTAATAAAAATGATAATAAGATGGTAGAAGCATTTAAAAAGGCATAAGGTACATAAAACATGTAAAATTTGTAGTCATTAAGAGAAAAAAAAGAAGTTTGTACGGAAATAAAACAATAGAAAAATTAAAGTAATAAATAAAGAAATTATAACAAGAGAGAAAAAAATAATTAAGAATAGCAATGAAAAAATAAGAATTCCCCCATTTTATTTAATTAATAAATAGTTATATTTAATACATTTATATCATCAAGAAAAGATACATAAAAAATAACAGATTTCATGAATATGCATTCATATAAGAGCAGAAAAAAATCTCAGCAAAAATGGTTAAAAACTCTCATGGCTTTCTTAGATGTTGGTGAAGTTGAAAAATCTATGAATTAATAAAAATAATAATAATAAAAGAAAAGATTATATATTTTTAAGAAAAACATTTTTTCAATTTACTTTTATTACATTAAAGAACTATTTTGGGTAGTAAGATAAATATTGATAGTAGCATTTACTATTTTTTACTAGTAAATTCAACTAAACTTGAATAAGTCTTATAAATATTAAAAATACTTTAATTACTTTTTCCAATTTTGTCATACTCAAATTCAAAAAATAAATAAATCGAAAGACTAGTAATGGAAAAAAAATAATAATAAGTTTTGAATGTGATGAGTTCATATATATATTACATAACCTATTGGTTTTATATGAAGAAAGGTACTATGCAACATCATACTGATCTCATAAGGTATTAAACTCTAGGAAATATTAAAAACGGTTTTCTTTTTTTTTTTTTTTTCTTTTTAAATTTTTGAAAAATAATCTCCAATGGAAAATAATCCAGATTATAGGAAATTCAATGAAATTCATAATGATTTTTGAATTGATTTATTACAATTAATGAAAAAAATAGCATTATGTTACTTACAAAAGTAACTTATTAAATTATTCTACCACAAAAGAATATTCAAAGAACTGACGAAGACTAGTTAACAAACTTTAAAATCAATACTAGAAAAAAAAGCATAAAATTGGTTTCACAATTCTAAAACAAAAGACATTAATTTAAATGCACAGTCCTTCCTAAATTATGCTTTTTATTTAAATTTTTAATTTTTGCCTTATATATCAATTTTAATTTTTAAATGCCTTATGCATCAAAGAAATAAAAATTTTTTGTCTCATACATTAATATTAATTTTATATTTGTGTAATTATAGCTAAGTACATATTTCAGCATAATGAAGTATTATCAGTATAATGAAATGCATATTTCAATATTGTATAAAATCAGTAGCAAAAATGCATTGGTAAATAATCAAAAGCTCAAACTTTTAATTTTATTAGAAAATTGTATCAATAAAAATATTTAATAAATTTTATTAATAATGTTTAGTCTTATCATTAGAAGTCAAATAAGATAATTTTTGTGGATATAATACATTAACTAAATAAAAAACATTAAATAAAAAAAATTTCATAGTTTGATATAAATATTTTGATGAAAAAAAATTCGCATAATGAATATAGCAAGAAAATATTTAAAAAGTAAAAATTTTATACCTTTCAACTAAAAATAGTTTTTACAAAACGAAAAACATCTATAATTTAATATTTATTTTAGTAAAAATCTATAAACAATTTTTTTCTTGTTTTAAATTATTTCATAAATATAATAACATAGAAATAAATGTAAAACAGTTGGGTCACACCCTTAAGAGAAATCACATTAAAATTATTATATTACTTAATAGATAAGCATTTTTTATAATTAATTTTGAACAAAGAGTAACCAAGATTTAGTGAAATACCATAATGAAATTCAAGTTTATAAAGCTTTTCGATTCCCTTGAAAAATATATTTGAAAAGAAAAATACATAAAGTATACAAAAAAAACTGTTGTTATTAAGTAAAATTATCTTAATGATAAAAAGAAATTCAAATTTATTCTAATTATATGTATAAGAAACAAGTTTAAATAACACTTAACACTTAAAATATTTACAAATTGTTCCAATGAAAATTTTAAAATATCATTAACTATCCAAAAGTTTGAGGAAAATTTAAATATGTATAAAAGTGATTTTCAAAGAGATATTTAAATATACACACTAATATAAATAAATCAAGGTAATTCGATTTTCTACTTATTCCAATGAAATTCAAAAACTTTGAAAACAGATCAGAAGTTATTCCTGAAAGAGATTTTAGAGCTAAATAATTATTAAAAATTATTCAAATATAAATAATTTTATTTATCTTTGAATACAGATTTTTATAAAATGTTGAATACATTTTGATGTTGAATTATTCATAAAATAGTAAAGATAAATTTGACTTGAAATCATTAATGGTCATGTACCACTTGTGTGATGAGAAAATGTTACTGAACAGCTCCAATGTAGCTCAAGCCTGTCTTACGAAACAATTGAAATGGATAATCAGTGTGATTCAGGGGTATATCAAATACCCTGACCCTGAGGATTATATCAGTTTAGTCTTCTATGTTGAGGATGGGATATAGGACAAACAACTCGACCCTGTAAAAACTCATACTTCAGAAATTTCAAGGGCTTGATCAAAAATCGATATTACTTAGATGTCATGGAACAAAAAGGGATCAGCAAATCAGTACATGAAATGTACGTGTATTTTATAGGAGTGAAATTATTAGGATGTATGTGTACTTTATAGATTTTAGATGGCTTAGACAAGGAATTTTAGATAAAAGATGTAGTATATACATACTATAATTGTCAGGATATACAGCTTTGCTTTGGGGCAGGATTTGTCTCTGGGAAAATTAGAGACAGAATCATAGACTTCGTACCCATAAATGTGAAGATGAGTAAAATATGAATTCACATTAATAAACAAAATATTAATATATCAGCATACATGCACCAATAAGGGCCTAATACCATATATTTAAAGTTGATTTTTATAGGAGACAAGCTGGAATGTTGCCATTATTGAGGCATTACACTCCGAAATGTAGCATTTAAAATCTGCTCCCATATTTTGCATCATAGATCATTACCACATGCATTTATAAGCAGTTACCAAATTGGATTCTAAGCAGAAAGATCTATTCATCAAATTCATTATATTAGACAAAATGTGGAAAAAAACAATTGCATATAATATTGACACCTTTCACCTTTTTATTGATTTTAAACCTACTTATGATAGCATTTATTGTGATAAACTTAAGCAATGTTTGAAGAATTTGGATTTTTAAAAACTGGTTGACCTCATTAGAATGACACTTAGGAGAATAAAATAGAGTTATCATCTCTCTGATTTATTAGATGCATTTTACAATGAAAGAGGGTTCACACGATGATGCCATTGAGTGTGTGTGTGCTTGCATGTTTTTTAATATTGCCTTAAAAAAGCAACTAGAAATGCTTGGGTTGTATCTAAGGGCACCATCTTTCAGAGATCTTTACAAATATTGGCATATGCTGATGACATTGACATTACTGTCAGAACTAAACAGTTGGTTGTTGAGTATTTTATTTCTCTGGAATCTGCAGTGAAAGACACTGGACTAAGCATAAATGAGAGAAACGAATTTCATGGTTGTAACAAGAAGAGCATCTAATTCCATCCCACTGCAGGCAAAATCTTATACTTTTGAGAGCATTGATTATTTTACATGCCTCTTTACAATCATTTTGAATGATAATAATATTAAACTTGAAATTGACAAGATTATTATGGGTTAATAAATGTTAATATCAATTAAAAAATTAATTAAAATCTAATTTCTTAAATTTCAAGACAAAAATTACCTAATCCCTATACAACTCTTATCAGATCTATCATTGTATAGTAGCAAATGCTGGCTATTATCAAAAACAAATTAAAAAAACTTAATTTTTGAAAGAAAACTACCCCAAAAGTTTTTGGTCCAATTAGAAAAAATGATGGATGGAGGATTTTGTTTAGCCATGAAATTTATAGATAATATAAGCAAGCTATAATGTCTAAGTTATTAAATCTCATTGCATCAGATGACTTAGGTATATTTTTTGATGTAACAACTTCAACCCTATTAAAAAGGTGACTTTTGAAAATGTAGAGAGTAACAGAAAAATAAGGAATACCTTGATATAGATGGTTAGACTATAGAAGCAGATCTAAGAACACTGAAAATTAATATTGTTGGATGGTAGCACCTGATTAGGTTTATTGGAGGAGACTTGTTGAGATGCCCTTGACTTACAGTAGGATGTAGTGCAATTAAAGAATGGTTAGATAGATGCAAAAAGTTTTATGTCCAATGTTAATATCACAGAGGAAAGCAAGTTATTAATCAATTTTGTGATAAATACGGTAAAGATTATTGGCATCCACAAAGGCTTTTGAGTAAGAAATTCTGATTGCTAAGTCATCAAAATCACTTTCTTCCTTTAAATGATGCACTTTAAAAATCCCTAAAGTTAAACATCCAGTGGTGTTATGCAAGTTATTGGTGTGGTCAAGGAACACTTTAACCAATACCATCTTTCCGAGAAATAATCATATAAAGTACTGTAAACAATGGTACAATAATGAGGCAATGAACTATTTTGTAGCAAAAAGAGATGTGTCTAGTGCTTCAAGCTTAGGGGAAATAAAATTTTCCAAAATTCTAAGTAACTACAAATGTATAAATGTCGTTTTAGTGAAAAAAAAGAACATGGCTGTATATAAGTTTACACCACGCATTAACATTTGGGTAACTCCTTTGAACCTTATGATATGCATGAGTTTTCAGATACCCATATTGGTATATTCTGGCATAGAAAGATGAAGGCAAACTTCGCCTGATAGTTTTACATGAATAATTTATAGTTTTACACAAATAATTTATTTTATAAAATTTACCATCATCTATCCTCCTTAGCATCCCTTTTTGCAAAGTTCATTCTATCAGGTAATCATCCTTTTCCAAAAACAGAATGATTTGAGCTTTGTAAAAGCATACGGTTTAAATCTTTTCCCAAGAAACTTGTGCACATTCGAAACAGATATATTCCCAATCTCTAGTCACTGAGTTCATAAGACTGTGTAAGACTCTCTCTCAGATAGGCTCAACTGTACCTATGCAGGAATAGCTGGAATTTATCTTATTTAAGATGTTTTCAGTTTTTAAATTCTGGTTTCCATTGAAAGATGAATGAGTGATACAGAATCTAAATAAATCAACATAACATGTACTTTCTCTTGCAGTGTATCATTCTCCTCTAATTCCGATTGAATACAACATCAAAAGAATAAAACATCAAATGAACAAATTGTAAATATATATAATCTAAGATAAAAACAAAAGAGAGAAATTTCAATTAATGTATAATGTGCCTAAACAATATTTACAGAGAAAAAAACATAAATTAATAAATAAATGGTTTTTACAGGAAAAAATTGTTATACAAATGGAAAAAAGATATTTTTCATGCAACATTTACTATAAATAAAAATGTAATAGTAATTCTATGTATAAAAGCCATATATTTGTTCATATCTTTCTTATTTTAGGAATTATCAAGCATCAAAATGTATACAACATGTTATAGTCCTTATGTAATTAAGAAAAATTCATAATAAAATATGTTCTATTTACATGTTGTATCTTGCATGAATAATATAATGCTTTTTTAAATTTCCTTTTAATGAAAAAGCACGACCACAGACATGACAGACATGAGGACGTTCTTTAGTGTGAATAAGCTGGTGTTTTTTAACATCTTTTTTAAACCAAGATGAGTAAGGACAGGCAGAACACAAATATCTACATGCTGAAGTTTCAACTTCACCAGAAACCAATACTGTTTTTGAAATTATAGTAAGACCTGAAAATGAATACATTAAATATAAAACCTAATAAAAATATTTAAAAATTATAAACAAAATAACTCCCATAAATAATTAAATACAAATGAACATTGAACATCATACTATCAAGAAAGAAAAAAAAAATCACTTACAATGAGAAATATTCGATTTAAAAAAAATTCAAAAGGGTATGGTTAATTGCTTATCTAGTTACCTTGATTAACAAAGCATAAAATACTGTTAAAAATCAGCACATAAAATGTTTGTTTTTATTTTTAAAATGAAATATTACGCTCTGTTAGATTAATATTGTTAAATTGAAGCAAATAAATATTCAAGTTGATTACTTATCAAGTAAGATATTTTATTTTGTGGAAACAAGTAAGCAAACAAATAAACATATATACATGTATATATATTCTGAAGTGAAATTTTTTATTAATGGACTGGATAAATTCAATAATTCAAAAGAAACAGATAAAAATATCAGCAAATTTTATAATAGAAATTTACTCTTTTTCATTGATTTCATTCAATTTTTCTTCCACATTGTCTAAATACTTTAATAATATTGTTTGAATAAAAAATAATATTGACAGTTAAATAATTTCAATAATGCAATAGACATTAATTATTATGAAAATAGGCTTTTCATATTATTTACATCAAACATTTTTAGAAAAAATGAGGGAAAAAAGGTTAAAAGCTTAACAACTTATTGAAAATTACTAAACACAGAAGTTAAAAATTAATTTATAAAAAAATGTTTAAAAATATCTTATTTAACTTCTATATAAAGTTTTAAACTATTTTGTTAAATTAGTAAGCAATTTAAATCTGTTTACATTTTGCAACTAATAAATAATATAGGAATTAAAATTATATTATTAGTGAAGAATAAAACACATTTATAAGATTTCCTAATAAAATTTTATTAGTTCTTTATTTCCATTATTCTCTATTAAAATTATTTACTTGTTATCCATTACTTAATTCAATCTAATTTTTTGGAACACAAATTAAATTAAATAAAATTTACATAATAGATGACCTTTTTATTCATTAAAACATGAATAAATATCTTTCCTCATTAATATCATTAATAAAAAATAGTTATTACACACGAAAATTTTACTCAAGAGTAAAAAGACAAATAGAAAAAAGAGATAAATATTCTCATAAATTTTAATTAGAAACAAAAATGAACAAACTGTATATAAATGTACAAACATTGAAAAGTTTTTGCTTCAAAACAAATATGTTTATAAGTACTAAAATATTAATACACAATTTTACATTTTTTGTATAAAATACAAGGGTCTTAAGCATGAATTTTTTTAATGAATAATTTTCAAGAAAACAATTCACATATGAAGCTTCCACAATATAAGTAATTAGTTTTTAAATGCATAAAAATGGTAAAATAGTCTAAAAAGCACCTTTTTCTCACAAATATTAGTTAAATCAACTAAGTAAAAAAATTAAGAAACAATTCTATGTTTTTTCTAATACAAATGTAACAAAATGTATTTATATTAATTCAATAATTTATTAAGTAACACAATGAAATCAGAAAACATACTTTCTCAAAAAGAATAATCAAAATCGTTATTTATAAGAGTAGGAAAATGAGTGAAATATTGCTTTAGAGGGTAAAAGAAATGTTTACAATTAAGGAAAAATGAAATACTAAAAGCAAAAAAAAAAAAAAAAAAAAAAAAAAAAAAAAAAAAAAAAAAAAAAAACCCTTTTTAAAATACATTTCTGCATAAATAATTAGAATTTAAACATAGATAGAAAAAAAAAATCAATAATCTGAAATGAATAAAGAAATTGCAAGCATCTAAATTATATATATATATATACATTAAAATCTTAAACATTAAACATGAATAATTGTGCAGGTTTAGCAAGTTTTTCCGAAAATAAGAAATGTTTTATAAAGCCAAATGTGTATACCAAATACTTATAATTATTACTACTTTTTTATTCCTTTTATTATCATACATTATTTGCTAATTCAGAAATTAATAACTAATTAAAAACATTTATAAACTGTTTATTTTTCAGAAATTTAAAATAATAAAAAAAGACAATAAAACAAACATTCAGGGTAAATGATTACTATGAAAAACATTATGAAAATATTAAAATTTGTTTGTTTTTGAACCTTAACAATTTACTTACAATCACACACAAATGAGGAAATATTTATTTTATAGAAATTTATTTTAATATATACTTTACCTTTTAGTCTTTATCTGACTTCTCTGTAATTTATTGCAATTATCACATGCATTTTTTAAAAAAATGAAATAAATAAATTACCAATAAATACACTTTAAGAAAAGTATATTAAAGACAATGGTTATATGTTATGCATTGTGTCAAATTAGATGAGTAATTAAATTGAAAAGTAATGTACAATAATCAAACTTTCTAGGTACATATAATAATCAAATATGGAACATACACATATATACATCCAATATTTTTACAGTACAATGTTTTTAATGGTACTCTAATGCATTCATTACAAATCTGATCATAAAATTATTTTATGAGCACATATTCAATTTTATCAATAATGTGCAAATATATATGTAATTCAAGTTTATAATATGTAATAAAAGTTTCTAAAGTACATAAAAATTTCTGCAAAATTTTCAGAACTAAAAATTATTTTGTGAATATATCAATTACAATATATTATGATCTATAATGAATAACCAAATGTTTTTTCATATTTTCTTTCAGACCAAATCTACGATTACATATGTGACATGCATGAGGTCGTTCACCTGTGTGGATAATTTCATGCCTTTTTAAATTTGATTTTAAAGGAGTTGAATAAGAGCATAGGGAACAAAAATGAATTAAACCATGAACCTTTCCTTGTAAGTTGGGATGTTTTTGCATAGGCTGTAAAGAATCTGAAAACAATTTTCCATTAATACAAACATTAAGAAATTTCACAACTATAAAGTAAAACAAATTTAAAAATCAAGCATCATAGAAAATAAATTTTACTAAGAGATAAAATTCACTTAAGTATTAAAAGGAAATAAAAAATGCTCAAATTTTCACATTCAAAATGGAAATAATGACATACTAATGAAATATATACAATCTATTTATAAATATACATAAATTTTAATATGCAATTTAAGAAAGTTCATTTTAAGTCAAATAAAGCAGAATACATTTTTAACTATGATCGCTTAAAATATGCTAATTACACAGTTAAATAAAACATTTACAATAAAAAAATTAAATGCATCAATGACATTTTTTAATCCTATTTATTTTCATTTACTAGGGAGTTTATGTGCACATAAGAAAAAGATATATTTAAATTAGAAACTATGATGAAGATTGCCACTTTTCAATTTAAAAATTTTTAATGAAATTTATTCAAACTTCTCTATTTAACAACTTAGTGTACTTATGGTGTGCGTTCTTTGACATGACACCAAAGAAATTTGCACTTTCAAATTTATTTACTTCAGTCAGTGGGGAACATATTACTTTCATGACTGTTCTACAAACACTAAATTGTTGTTATTTGCTCATAAATCTACACTGGACTTTCTCCTAGATTTCTACAATAAGACATTTTATATTAGCAACAGTATTTCCATGCATACAATTTTTACAATTAATAGATTAAGTTATCTTTCACACTGTTTGAACTTAAACTTTTATCTACTTCAAACTTTTCACTACAATAATTTTGATGATTAAGTTATAAATGCATTTAGTATATGCTAACACACTTTATGCAGTTTTATTTAATTGTTTGAAACAATTAATAAATGCAGTTTGTGAAAAATCCTTTTACAGTTATGTTTTTTTTTTACTGGTTAATCACTTCATAACATTTTGCACATAAGTATTAACTTAACTGTAACCTATAATTTAATAAATATATTTTAATGGATAATAAATAATTTTAATACATAAAAATAAACATTAGAAGTTTTCAGGTTCAAGGTGAGATTTAAATCCATCATAAACTGTTAAAATGAAGGCAAGAACACTAACAATTCAGCTAAAGTCAAGGAAAGCTATCTTTAGATTTAATAAAAATTCAATTTTCAATATTTTTGAAATCATTTTAAAATATTCATGATATTCCACTAAAGACATAATACAAATAGCATTAAATAAGATTGAAGTATAAATAATGATAAAAATATTCCATCACTTCCATGCACAATGTAAAATATTTTCTACAAATGTCTAAAGTTCATTAAATATTAATTGCATTCACTTCATTAAAAGCAAAATGTTTTTTATTTCCTTTGTACAAATTTTTCTAAGTTAAATTTAGTCAGGCATTTTGCATGTTTTGCATCATAAACACTTTTTGCACAAATGCAAATAGATATTGTATAAAATATATAATCATTTGCTGCATGCATAACTTATTTCTTTATTTAAAAATAAAAATTACATAAATACATTATTTTTTTTAATTTTTATATGTAAAAAAATTACATATAAAAATTACTAGAAAATTACATCATTAATTTCTAGGACAATCAAAAAAATATCTAACATTGGTAATATGCAAATACTTTTAATCAGATAAAGTTATACTAAAAGTAATCAAGGAAAATAACAAAATTTAATTAGTTGCATGTATAAATTTTTATCAAAAAAAAAAAAAACTTGTTATATAAATTTGTTGAATAGTATTGAACCATATTAAGCACATATTTCAAAAATTAAAAATAATTTTTTTATAACTCATAATTTAGAAAAATATCATTACAATTACAATTTTTAAAATTAAATTCAATAATATATATTAATTTCAATTTGAAAAACTTTATAAATACATAAAATTAAAATCTAATTCCTATTTCATTTAGGAAAATGTGCATTATTGCAAAGTGTTCATTATTCTACATAAAATATTCATATTTATTTTATACAAAATATTTCCATTAGAAAAACTTTGATTTCAATAAATATATTTAAAGTAATATTTTAAAGTATTCTTCTAAAAATGTGTGCACTATTAGCACATCATTGAAAACTTAATCAATAATTAAGAATATAAAATAAAGAAATAATATTTATACATACTCCTTTTGTAACTAATAATCTGAGATTTTGAAATAAAAATCAAATTTTTGAAATGATAATTTTAAGTTTGCCAAAAATCAACATTAATATGTATTTTACATCATTTTCCTGCAATGGTTCTCAACTCAATCTCAGATAAAAATTGAGTGAACAAACAAAATAAAAATTTTATTTACAGTGATCTAAAATTCATAGTAAATTAGCCAATTATAAGTTTCTTTATTTTTATAATAAACTTAATTTTTTACTAAGTTATTAAGTGTTATATTTCTAAAAAAATAAAGCATTTAAAAACAGACCAATTAGAAAGTGAAAACTACCATAACAGAAATTTTAAAATTTAAATGATGAATAAACTTTATAAGAAAAATATAAAAGATTTTGAAAAGGTTCATTGGATTTACATTTAACTTTAAAGCTTTTAAAAAGATAAAATTTAAGAATAAATTTCAGTACTGTAAAGGGTTAAAATATTTAAAACTGAATTATATAAAACAAGAAGAATAAATAATTAAGGCAGAATCTTTTAAATTAGCATGAATTACAAGTATGCATAAAAGAATCATGTGTACTTTCTAAAATAACTTTATTCCAACTTTAATTTTAAGTATGTTGTTTGATTCAAAATAAAATTTCACAGAAGTAATAACAAAAGATTCTTTTAATATAAGCAAAAGGTTCAAATACATTAAAATCTTAATTTGAATTTCAAAATATGAAATTTTAATCAAGGGGTCATAGAAATATTAATAAGAATTGTTTACATGTTTTGACCAATAACCTTATTAAATTCTTGAAGTTCAGAATTAGTTCAAAATATTTAATACTTTCAACAGATATAGTCATAGAAAAATTCATATTCTCATATGAATAACTAAGTGTTTCTTTAAATTTTGCTTTACTGCAAATCTACGATTACATATATGACAAGCATGGGGTTTTTCACCAGTGTGGAGAATCTCATGCTTTTTTAAATTTGATTTCAGTGGAGTTGAATAGGAGCAAGTTGAACAAAGATGTAAAACAAGTCCTTGATATTTCTTCTGCAAACTCGAATGTCTTTCTAAAGAAAGCGAGGGACCTAAAAAGTATTTTGAATTAAAACATTTAGGATATTGTTTTTATAATATATTCAGACAATATAATAAAACATATAGAAAACATTTTTCTTTACATTTTAATTCTGATGTTCAAAAGAAAAAAAAAAAAAAAAAAAAAAAAAAAGATATTTCCCTTGTATTTTTGAAAAGAAAAAGTAAAAAATTTAAATAAAGCAAAGTTAATTAAAATAATTAGAGAAAACAAAGAAATGGGTAATTAAATCATAAAATTCCTTTACTAAAAAATGTGAATTATGAAATATAATTTTTTTTTATCAAATTCATTGCTCACTTTATGTTTATTATATTCACTTTACATTGATTCATTATTGTTATAAGAATCACTAATAAACATTTTCAAAAGTAATGCTTGCTAATTAAAATTTAATTCAATATAAAATTATTTTACTGGTAAAAAAATAATAAAAATTGATGTAATCTTCAACTGCTGAACTGTGAAATAAAGTTTTAATACAACAATATTTGATATAAATTATTCACCCATAATTTCAGATAACTTTTTAAACTCTATTAATGCAAAATAACTCTTTGTTGTGAATTAATTTTGCATATATGCATGAAATGCTTTTAGAATAAAAATAAAAGTTTTGTTTATTGGGTAAAAGTAGGTAATAACTTTTTAATTAATCACAAAAAATACATATTGCCCAATTGCTAACTGGGATTAAATACAAAAAGATATTCCAAAAATATTTCAATTTACATTAAAATTAGTTTACATTAATAAAAAAAATATTCATTAGTAATCAAAAAGTATTTTTAATTCATAAAGCAGATAATAATTTTCATTAAACAAACATCATTAAATACAGAAGAATAAGATTTCACATACTACTAACTACATACTAACTTTTAAGTGAGAAAATAACAGCCAATTTTTAAATAAAAATGATTTTATTACATAAGATTTCATAGAATTAAATTCATTACTATGAATTATTGAAAAATTTATAACATTCATAAATAAAAAATCTTCATATAATTTTTCGCATACTTTCAACACAATTATTTAACACAGTTATTCATTTGTATTTTTTTAAATCCTTTCTTGAGCCCTTAAAAGAATTTCCTCCATGCTCATTTTATAACTCAAAACCAGTAGTAAAAATTAATTTAACAGAGAAAATTCTCAGTAATTTAACAATAGTTGGCTAACAAGAATTTTATTCTATTTTATGCTTTAAAAGAGATAAAAGAACAAAAGTAAAACACAGATAAATTAAAAAATAATTATATGAAGTTCATTGAAAAGTAATTGGTGATTTAAAAAAGAAACAGCACTTACTGAGAAAGCTCAATACTACTTTCATAATCTCATCAGCTAAAAATAACTTTATAAATATTTAATCAAAATGACTTTTAACAGGAAATCCAGGATTTGAATTACGAATGAAACTTATAATAAATGATTCCAAAATAAGATAAACATTATGGTAAGTAAATAACAATGACTGTTAAAACTTATTGTAACACAGGAATGTTAAAACTTGCAATAACAGAACAAACAATAGTATATTAGTACAATGTTTAAAATTACCAATTAATGGACATTTTTTTACTAAATTTGCATTTCCAAGATTATTTCCATAATTTATATTTTATATTGATTTTAACTTCAGGAAAAACAGAAGGGAATTTTTTTCAATAGATAATTTTTTTACATACAATAGATACATATACATACATAAAAACAAGAACTATTATTGTCTACACACGGCATACTTTATAAGTATATTATTCAAACATGATTAAAATTATGAAAATGTTTTCATTAACTATTTAAGAAAAATCACAATAAAAGTACTCACTTATTTTAAGACAAAACAGAAGCATATGAAAATTAATTTTCACAACAAGTCGTTAAAAATTTTAAAAATAAAAAATTTGCTCTTCTTTCTACATGCAATATGATTTATGTATGAAAAAAAATTGTTTTGCTACTTTTCAACACTGAAGGTTCCATTTTATTCCTTAAAATAATATATATTTTAGTAAACGTCCTGTTCAAATGAAATAACCCAAAATTTTAATTTGACAATTTTTGTTGAATTTTATAAAGCTTTATGAAATGTAGAAAATGAAAAATATGGTGTTTGGTCATATAATTCTCTTTCTTTCTTGTTTCGTAAATAAAAAATACTAATAAATTAGTAATTTCTTAAAATTCCTCATCAAACATACTAATTCCAAAATTAAAAATTCGCAAAGAAATCTATATTTATGCATATTTGCTCGAGAAGGGGAAAAAAGTAATGGTGAAAAAGGAGACTGAAGAAAGCAATAAAACCCAACAAAGCATTGGTAAAAAAGTATATTAAGCATCTACCAATATTGTGTATAAATATGTGAATGATAAAAGATAAGTTGAAAACTACATTAATCCATTCAACAAATAAAATTTATTTTATTTGTTGAATGGATTAATGTAGTTTTATTATTCTCTATTTCTTCTACAACAAAATAATAAATTTTGCCTAATGATTTAGAGTTAATTAACTTTAAATAATGAAGCATATTTAAATTAATTTGGATTAATATAGGCTGTGTTGCTGAGATTCTAACTAAATGTTGTTTGCATTAGTAAAAAATGAAAACAAATTAAAAATAATTTAAAATATAAAAGTAAACCATATAAAAATTGAGATAAAATAAGTTATATTCATCAGTTTACGTAAATTCTCATTTGTAACAAACATTTAAGTAAAAGATATTTTAACTGTAAACCAATTTATTACAAGTCTTTATAAATAATATCATGTGAATTGGATGGAAACAAAGCATAGTCATATACAGAGCTTCACATGTTTCATGTATAGAAGCAATTACAATAATCAAGAAGACAAGTAATTTCAGTAAGAACTATTTCCCACTTGAAAAAAGATGTAAAGAATTTTTCAAAACACTTACAACAGTTTACAAAAGAATTTTTTTTTTTTTTTTTTTTTTTTTGCAAAAAATATGTAATAACAAATTAAGGCATTTTAATGTCATAAGTTTTCAGATGCACAAGCATATGCTTTTTCACATTTTCTTTTAATGCAAAGCGCTGACCACATGTTGGACAAGCATGAGGTCGCTCTCCAGTATGAATTAGTTGATGTCGTTGTAAGTGATACTTTGACTTTGTAGTATATGAACAAAGAGAGCAAATATGTACAGGACATGATTTCTTAATGCCAGATATATAGTACATACCTGATAAAATAAATAAAGAATAAAATAAGACACTGAATAAATAAAAAAAACACACAACTTAAATATTAAAACTATTTTTAATGCAAAAATAATTAAAAAAATTTTTTTTTAATCTATTGAAAAGATTTTATTCATATTAGACAGTTAATGAAAAAGCACTTTATTTAAAATAAAATAGTGGTCATTTCTTTCTTTAAAAAATTATAATTAGGATGATCGATTTATGCATATAAACATAATATTACCAGAGAAATTATACTTATTACAATCTAATAAACACCTAAATTATTTTAAAAATTTTGATATTAGAAAAATAGAATTTCAGTTATATACAAAAAGATTTGTATATAACTGATTTATAAAATAAGTTAGTTTATATTTTTAAGCAATTGTTCAAAACATTTTTCTAGATAACACAAAATAATACCTTTTTAATTTTATGTAAAGTGTAAAATTTTCATGAAAATAAAAAAAATTACTTTTACTTTTAAGTAAAATAAAAATTTATATGTATTTTTATATACATTGTAAAAATTATTTCTATTTATAACAGAGGGAGCAACCTAAAAATAAATAAAAACATTTATATACATACACTATTTATGAGCATATTTTAAATACATTTTATATATTTGATCTACATCTTCTTAAAGATCTTAACTTTTAAAGATATAGATGATCATAATTAGAGATTTGCAATTCAAACTCTATGCCATTACAAAAAACTCCTTCATTGCTCCCTAATTTAATGAATATTAAATAATACCAAACACATATTTACATTGTTAAAATATATTACAGAAATTTTCACCAGAATAAAAAGATCATTTTCACCAAATATTTTTTTATTAGGAAAAAAATGTGACTGTAAATTGGAATAAAATTACATATATAAATAAAAGACAGTATTTAATATAATCGAATATATATAATGAAATATTACAAATTTCAGACTTTACGTATTGAAAAGACAAACTTTTAAGATCAGTCGGTTCCATCTCCATATATTAGGTTTATATTTCACAAAGAAGCAGTAGGTCTTGACATCACAAATATAACTATTTCATTCTAGTATCTATTAAATTCTAATACTACATGAAACTAAATACAAGCTTGAACTGGTACAAGAACTAAATACAAGAATTGAAACTAGGTTAAAATAATTATCAAATGTCAATTTAAAAATTTTCAATTTGGTTTGGAGACATGAGACTAATATTTTTTTAACTAATTGCAATAAAATTATTTCCTTTATATTCTTTACAGGCATATATTTTTTTTTTATTTAAAATACAAAAAAATTCATTTGTAAAAAATAAGATTATAATTCAATTACAGTCATTAATAATAGCTATTATGAATTAAAATAATTTTATGAAAGTGAAACACAGTATTCTATTTTATACTCATACCAACAGTAAGAAGTTTGATAAATTAGTTAGATCCAAAAATAAATTATAGTTGTAATCCTAATACTAAGAAATCCTACAGTGTTTTAAATAGAGACAATTTCATAACCAAATAAAATGAAAAAATAATTCTCAGTATTAAAAAAATATGGGATATGAAAACATAGAAATTATCAAACTCACAGGTGTATAAATGTAAAAACTAAATTATAAATATGATAAGAAATTTCTTCCATATTATTAGAACTTATACCTTTGTATACTTGTTTCATAATTTTTTAAGAATATATTGTGAAATTATTAAATATTCAACAAGCATCGTATATTATTTTTAAACCTATTTTGAGCAGAAAGATTTATAAAAACATAACAGATTAATATTTCTGCAGAAAAATACCCCAACCAAAACTTATGCTTTCAATGATGCTAACTTTTACTATTAATAGCACAAGCAGAAATAAGAAAATTTCATAATACTAAAGTTCAGTAGAACTTTATTTTAACAGATGCAAATTATTTTAAATTTTTTGTGAAAGTAAAGAATTTGTAAATTATATGATATCACTTTTAATATGCATTACACATTCATTTTTCTTTTGATTAAATTTTACATAGGAAATAATCTACAAGAGATTAATATAATTTGCTTTTTTAAGTTTAGGTTTTAATTTTTAAGAATATGGTTCAAATTTAAATTGTTATTTAATGATGTAATAACATTAAAAAACATTAAATGATAAAAAAAATATTGCTCTTAAAATCATGTACTTACAATAATTTATAAAATATTTAGTTTCTGGTCTATTTATAATAATTTTAAAATAAATAAAAAACGCTCAAATTTTCATTACAAAATCAACAAATCTTTTTCCTTAACATAAAATTATCACTTTCAAAAGCTGAATATCCATAAAGAAAAAATAAGCTAATTAAGATTAACATTAAAATTTATTAATCAAAATAGCTGTAAACAGTATTTCTTACTTTTCTTTTTTTATAATAGCCTGAAATAATGCATCATTAAATTAATCACTATTCCCAATGTGAGGTTTTCCTTTTATCAAAAATAACCGAAGTTTTGTATTTTCCCTTCCTAAGAAATGAATTTGCTCTTAAATGTTATTCATTTTAGTGACATAGTTTATGACTGAAACTTTAACTTCTAAAAGTTAGTTTTAAAAACTAAACAGTTTGAATATCAAGTGACGCAAGAGTTCTTCTGTATGTTTATTACAATTACTAATGCACAACACCACATTTTCTACTATATCAGAATGAATAAATAAGAATTACTTATAGATTTTTATGCAAAGGAACTGTAATATATTTTGTTATTATAACTATATGTATTTCATTATTCCTTAACATTATTTAAAAATAATGCATAATTTTTTACAGCACTGCATTATAACTTAAAAAATATTATGAGGTGGTGTAGAAAGAGTTGTATAAAGATAAAATCTTTATACAGCAGAGTTAGTAAAACCATTTTTACTATTTTCTTATTGTATTAGAGTGAAACAATACTTATAACATTGGAGTATTGTTAAGGGTTTTTGCAAGTTATTTTATCATATTAGAATTACAAAATTCATAAGGTGTTGTATATAGGTTTTCTTATGAATAGCCTACATATAACATTTTTAGGAAGACTTCAAAACAGACAGTTGTAATAAAAATAATAATACAACTTATAAATATATATTTTCAGACACTAAATTAATGAAGAAAATAGTTTAGAATAAAAGTTAACTAAAATTAAATTTAGTGTCTGAAAATTTTTTCTTTACAAATATAAGTTATTACTGGTCCTTTTCCTACACATAGGCTAATTCAACTTAAATTCACTTTAAAGTTGATATTGGTTCCCTGAATATCCCTTCTTAGGATTCAAAAGCAAGAAATAATCTAAATAATTTTAT
>JAPDSC010024493.1:133736-173908 GCA_026290005.1 Latrodectus geometricus
AAAGCTTAATAATATGCAATAGCACAAGTACAAAAATATTCAATAATTTTTTTATCATTTCCCCTAATTTTCATACACTTTTAAATCAAGCTTCTTCAATATATAAACTTATTTTTGTTGTAACTGAGCTAAAACTCAAAGAATGACTTACTTTGAATAAAAATGCTTGCTTTGTAAAGGCTACTATAATTTGAAGAATCTCAAATGAGTTCATAGTTGTGCTTATTTTATACTCGCATCATAAAAATAAAGTCCTCACATATAACACAATACAGCAGTGAGCATTATAATAGAAAATTCTATAAAATAATCAAAGAATTGGTATGAAAATCCTATGATTTTTTTGAAAATGAATAAAGGATTTTATTCAAAGTGACAAAGAACCTTTCCCCAATGTTGCTGATAAAAAGTAAAGCAAAAGAAAAGATAACATATAGTCGATTTTTTTCCCAACAAGAATATGAATCTATTTAAAAATTTTATTCGGTTTAGAAAACTTTATAATTAAATTCTGTGATGGAAATCAGCAGTTATATATAAAATACTAATAATAAAACACCCACAAAAAAAAAAAGAAATTTTGTAATAGTGGCATAATTTATTAGCATCAATAAAAATTATTTAAAAAAAAATGCTATTTCTCTTATCATTAACAAAATTATAATCACTTCCCTTTCAAACCTAGAAAATAATATTACACAAAATATGAATTATCTTCATCACATGTACTAAATTAAAGAAATGTTTTATAATAAAGAATACATAGTAAAAAATACAAAGACTATTATTAAAAAGAGTTTCTGAATAATAAGTATAAATTAAAACTTTTAATAAAATGTAATAAAACTAATAAAATTATTTTAAATTTAATGAAAATATTTTACAAACTAAAATTAAATTATTTAATGATAATTTTATATCCATTATTTGTAATTTTATTTAAATTTATAAACATTTTCAAAGTTACACTAGTTTTATGTTACATACAGAGATTAAAAAATTATATTTATTGTAGCTTATGAATCCATCATGATTTTGAGACAAATCAATTTAAAATGGTTAAAAAAAATCAATATTTTCCAATTTTAAAATAAAATTATGAATTTATATATATTTTTTTCTTTTTTTTTTTTAATTCTACAGGCATATTGTATATTTAAAAATCTGACTTTTTAGCAAATGGTTAACTAATAATAAACTAAATACATGAAACTTTCAAAGATAAGGCGAAATTCAAATAAATATAAATTTTAAAATTAATTCATTTTTTTTTCCTTTTAAAACCCCAAAATATTTTATATTTAATATTTTAATGATTTGATTGAAATCTTCTTAATCTATGATGAAAGCTTATTAAATACAAAGAAATACAAAAAAGAAAGGTAATTCATATTTAATAGAGTAAAAAATAACAGAAAATATTCAGACATACAATTTGTAAGCAAAGTTATAGAATTTTTGCATAAAATATACAAATACTAATTAAATATGTAACATCATATTATACTTTTCCATATAAAAATTAAATTACCAATTTTGAAAATCCATCACAAAACACTGACAGTAAAATGCACCTAAGGATAATATTTATGTGATGTAAAAAATTAAACGATGCACTTAATCTTCAACTAGTAGAAAATTTTGGTAAATGCAAACTCTAGTAACAAATCTTACTATATAGTAATTCTTAATGACTTTTATGATGGATATAACGAGAGTATCGATGTGAAAACTTTAAAGGACATAAATTGCAACCAAAGGGCTTGTCTCCAGTATGTTGATTCATATGAGTTTTCAGACCTTCTTTACGACTAAAAAAATTTCCACAATAGTTACAAAGAAAGCGATTATGACAAGCAATATGTTTTCTAATATTTATATATTGTTCAGTTACATATGGACATAACAAGCATTTAAACTGTATTTTGTTAAAGCATCCTGATTCCAAATTATACTTTTGACTTTGAGCAATAATTCCATCACAATTTATATATCCTGGAGGAGAAAAACAAAATATATCATATGAGTATATACATAAGAAATAGAAGCAAAATGTATAAAATTTCAATTTGATAGAAAGAATATTTAATTAAAAGAAATCGTTTCAAAAAAGAATCTAATTATTATTTTGCTTTTGCAAATTTGATCAAAAATTATGCGAAATAATAATTTATATCATTTCATAAAAAAACATATTAAATGACAAGTAGTTAGAATAACATTAAATTATAGAAGTTAAATTAAAATATTTGAATTTAACTTTTAAAATATATTTAAGCTACTTAACATTCAATACTTAAAAACATTAAAAAAGAAACTTAATTATTTAAGCAATACACTAACATAATACATATAAAAAAACAATATAAAAAATAAGTTTTTAATGAGAATTCTAATTAAAAGAATTTGAGATAAATATCAATGAAGAGTTTTGTATAAAAATTAAATTTTAAGAATTCTGCAAATTTATTCTCATGATATTCACAGGAAATCTTAGTATTATTTATTAAATTCATAATTTACACAAATTTAAATATTCAACAAAGAAATTTCAAGAGTAGCAACAAGTCAAATTACAAAAGAAAAAATTGCTTGATTTAATTCAAAATATTTGATATGATAATAAGTAACATTTAAAGAAAGTTTTGATAAATCTTTTCAACTTTAAAAACTAAGTAATTTAAAAATAAGTAACTTTAAAAACTTAAAAAATAATTTATAGGTAACTTATATCACTGTCAATGTATTTAATTTTCCAAATTCAAGAAAACTTTTATAGTTAAACTAAGATCAAGGCAAATTGGAATTATTTATATTAAAAAATTTATCGAGCTATTACAGTAAAATATGTGTTAAAAGATTTCAGTAAGGATGACAATAAAAATAAGATATCCAAAAGTAATTGAGATTATTACTTCTGATCACTATTACTAAATTCTCAATAGGTTTGAGAATTTTTTTAAAATTGGTTCTACATTATTACATAAGAAACAAGAAGTAATTCTAGATTTAGAAAACACAGGATGCTAATCACAGAAAAAAGCAAAAAATCATTCAAGAAATGAGCCTTCAACTCTGAATATTTAATTAAATAATTAATACTAGACTGCCTGAATTTAAATTAAGTTAAAAAAGTATTTTTGTAGCCAATAGCATAATAAATGGGAAAGCAAGAAAATAAATGGTTCATGGGGTAATAAGAGCAAATAAAAATTTTTTTAAGAGAGATTATCAATGATACAAATTTAAATAACTGCTATAGAAGTTTTGTTCCAAGCTAAAATTTAATTTTTTTATTATCATTTAATAATATTTAAGAATGTAAAGTATGCTTGTCAAAATATTTACACAGCTACACAAGATATTCCTTTAGAAATATTTTAAAAATTATATTTATGGTAAAAAAAATTTAATTTTTTCAATCAACATTTTGATTTCATTACAGAATGTGTTGATGCAAACACAAGACAAATCTATTCTAAAATTGTGCCAGTAAAATTTGTATTAAAAGTATCTGAATTGTAGTAAAAGTTAAATATGATCAACCCTTCCTAGATTTCACACTTATTTTTGGCATAACAGGGTATTTTTATCTTCAACATGTAAGACATTAATTTCAATTTCCTTCTTCTGATTATTAGAATCTAGCCATTAAATTTCAGAAATGTTACCTTTTGTTAGTAAAGACTGGTCACCTTCGGAAGCATGCTATTAGTTGTGTAAATATAATAAATGGATGATAAAAATAAATTTACTGCTTTAATTTTATTGAAAATTATTTCTTAAAAATTATAAATAAATTTAAGAAATAATTTACAATAAAATCTTAAAATAGCTAATCTTCTATAATATGGATAATAATTTCCTCATATAAATGTGTCATTATGGAAAATATTTTTAATATTATTGATGCCATAGAAGCCAGATTTAATAAAATATTGCATTATTGATAAAAAGTTGTAGAGCTATATGGTAAAAGAAATTTTACTTTATATTTCAATTTCAAGGTTATCAAACACAATTCAGAAATTTGTAATGCTCTATATTTTAAAATGAAAAATCATTTTTAAAAAGAGTGACCATGTTTTTTTTTAACTTGTAATTAAGACTTTTAAGTTTTTTTAAGTTGCAATCAAGACTTTAAAAAAATACTATGAGTACTTAATAAATTTAATCATGTTTAAACAATTTGGTTTAAATTTAAAAATATGCATTCATACATCAACTTACAATAAGATGACAAATAAAGTTCTTGTTCTTTTTAATGGCCAAAAAGAAAATGATTTTCGGAAAATCATTTAATTAACACAGAATGTGTAACAACTGCTAGCTCTCAATGTTACCAGTATCCACTATCATTATCTTCTGCTAATATCTTTCAACCTGTATAATCCTCTTTAGGAGAAATTCATGCATTTTGAATGCAAAGTACCATGAGTATCTGGCACACTTCATTGGTGGAAGACTTCTCACAATAATTATTTAGGAAGTGACAACCAATGTTTGGGATACTAAAGCAGGTCATACTGAACAATGATACAATACTTTGGCAAGAAAGCAATGACACGTACAGGATGTCACTCACTTGTTTATTTCCAACAGCATGTGTGAAATGCATTTGCTCAATCTGTACATTTTACCTAAGTAAGGCAGTCTAATCGTTTCTTCAGAAATATGAAAACGCCTTGCAAATTCCCAACATGTTAAGCTACAATCCACCTTAATGACCATATACAGGGCTTTGTTATCAAAATGATCTAGCAATTTACGGCAAATTTCTTAAAGAAAGACAAATATTCTAACTTGATTTTTTAAAATTAATGTCTTGCAATATGTCAATTCACAACTTCATTTCCAAACACTTAACATATTCGATGATTTGGTATACCAGCTGATAACCTTACTTTAAAATCATAAAGCAAACACCTGAATGAACTACTTGGGTACTTCCATTAGTCTTTAGTACAGTATTAACATTTCATGAAAATCTGTGGTTGACCTGTTTAATGACTGTTATTCTTATTATTAATAAATATATTTTTAAACCATATAGTACATAATTAGCATATTAAATCTCAATAAGTTCAATGAGAAACCAAAAATGATTACAACTGTATTGGTTACCAAGTAGAAACAATCAATAGATGAAATGTTAAGCTCAGTTCAATTTTATGTAAATTCAAAGATATATCAATTATACCAGTGGTGCGCAAACTAGGCGTTGGCAAAAGTTTCTTGGGGGTCACCAAATTTTTATGAAATGCATTATGCCTGCATGCTGCATACCATACAATGTACATATAAAGGGTGAAGCAGCATCACTCACTGTTTAATTGCAATATCATGCTGTCCAGTCTTTCTTTGACCGTAATGTGTAATGTATGTAAAGTGTGAAGACAAGTTTTTCACTCCGGTAGATAGCACTTTCTTCGCAGAAATTCACCAAATTTACTCAAAAGCATCTATTTGAATAGACGTTAACCACAGGAAAAGGGCAACAATTCGTTTCCGTGATCAGCCAATCAGATGGCGAGATATTGTGTATCTCGGTGCATCTGATAGTCAGAGTGAAGTGTTTGCATGAAGTTGTAGCATGTAGCAGCAGTTGGCCTACAATGGTTTTAGTTTATCTTCAAGTTTTATCATGTGACGTTGTGTGATTATTATTTTTATCGGGCTTTGCTACTCTTTGTTATCAGGTATGTACTATCATTAGAGAAAGATCTCTGTTAATTTTATTGAATTTCTCAAAAAAAATGATAAAATTTTATATATTACTTGTTTTAGTTTAAATAATTTAACCCCTATCTTCATAATGGATAAATGGGTAATACGTATTCCAGGTACATCTTCAGCTAACAAACGAAAAATACTGATGAGGAGTCACAAAATACAGAACTCAATGTCCGATCTATGTAAGTATGGTTTTACATTTTGGTATTGTTGATGATGAAGAACGCCTGATATGTGTCATTTGTAATGAAAAATTAGTAAATGAGATCATGAAAGCAGTTAAATTTAAAAGGCACTTGGAAATTAAACATAAAGAACTTCAAAGTTAACATGCCGATTTTTTTTACAGGCGAGCTGAACATCTAAAAATTCAGAGTGCACATGTAAAGAAATTTACAACAATATCTCAGAAAGCATTACGAAACTGTGTTGCGGTTTGTACCGATTTTGCTGCAGCATTTACGGGTTTGAATAAAAAGTTCAAAGGCTTAATTCAGAAGGTGGTGCCTCATATGGTATTTAATCACTGTATGATTCATTGGCAAGCTCTTGTTGCAAAAAATATGGATGAAGAGTTGCACAACATATTACAAGACGCTGTTAGTTCAATTAACTACATTAAATGCAACAGCAGTCTCTTTTCAAAACTTTGCAATGAGATAGGCTCAATGTATGAGAGATTACTGTTGCACACCTAAGTCAGGTGGCTTTCACGTGGGAAAATACTACAACGGATATTTCATTTGAGAAATGAAGTGTACATGTTTTTAATCGAAAAGAAAGATAGATTGGCAAATTATTATATCAATGAAGTTTAAATGGGGAAGCTGAGCTATTTAGTTGATATTTTCAAAAAACTTAACGACTTAAATTTCAGCTAGCAGGGTGAGAATTCAACTATCATAACTTTAGACAGTAAAATTCAAGCTTTTAAGAATAAGCTTAGTCTCTGGCAAACTGAACTGAATAAAAACAACACCGACATGTTCCCTTGCTTTAACGATTTTATTCAGGAAAATAATATAGATATATTTACATTTAAAAACATCATTTCCAATCCCATTGAAAAGTTAAAGGAAAATTTTTTTAAAGGAAAGATTTGAGGATTTTCCTGAAAACAATCTTGGTTGGATTCATGATCCATTTCCCTTTGACATATGCAGTTCAACTCTTCAAACTAGTCAGAAAGAGCAATTGATAGATCTAATTAGTGATTATACTCTTTAAAATCAATTTAAGACTCAGCCTTTAAAAAAATTTTGGCTATCCATGGAAAAACAATATCTCGTTTTATGCAAGAATGCTATCAGAGCGTTAATACATTTGCATCAACGTATTTATGTGAAAATGGATTTAGCAAACTAGTTTCAATAAAAACTAAACACCCCTTGTGTTTATACCCTGAAGATAATATGTGAATTGAAATTAGCAACATACATCCAAACATTGATGAGATAATTAGAAACTTGCAACCACATACATGTCATTAAAGGGCAATTTACTGATTTTTGTTATACAAAAAGTATTTTCTTAAAATTATAAATAAAATTAATATGAGTCAAATATGATGATGTTTTCATTCGATGAAACAAAAGAAATCTGTGAAATATACATCACATTTACCTCTAGAGTTCGCCAAAAATTTTCTCTCTACAAAAGGGGTCGCAGTTGAAGAAAGTTTGTGCACCACTGAATTATACAATGGTGCATTAAAAATTTTAACTAAAAAAAATGCTAGAAAATAAACTAACATTACTTATTGCAAAAAACAGATACTTAATTTAAAACAATTTATTATCTATTTAGTTTCGTTTAAAAAATATATACACACATAAAATGTCATACACAGAAATTTTATGGAATAAATGTAATATTGAATAAAATTCAAAATACAAAGGTTCACAAGAATCAATAATTTAAAATCAAAAATTGATCATTTCAAAAGATTTTGATACAGAAAATACGCATTTAGTAACTTTATCAATAATTAAGCAAAATTATTTAAGTATATTATCATACTTATAACATTACATTCATTTACAATTTCACAAAATACAAAAATTATTTCTAAATAAATTCAAAGCTTAATAAAAGCAACATGTGAAAAATAAATTAATTTAAGTTTTTAAATATTGTAGGTAAAAACATATCAATTCTTCCTTGAATCAAAATTAATGGATTACACTGATGATATATATTTTAGATCTAATGAAGAGAAATTGAAATTAATCACCATTTGCATTTTAACGAATTACAAATATAAATTTGTGTAGTAAAATATACATAAAATGCTTATAATATTAATTGCATTAATTTACAATACATTTTGTATGATATTTCTTTTCAGAAAAGAGAATAAATTTTAAAAAAATGATAATTATTTTCTTAAAAAATTATTTTGCAAAAATAATTATCTTTTTTTCATTATGTAAATGACATATTAACATCTTATAATTAAAAACATAATGTAATTAAAAATAAAAATTACTGTGAAAAGGAAATTTAATAATTATTAAGATTAATAACATGGTAAACATTTCAAAATTTAGATTTTTTCAATCAATGTATAAACAATTCTACCTTTAAATTAGCAAATATGAATAAATGAAAATTAATAGCTTTAATATGGTACATTAAAGATAATAATAGATTCTTGCATTTCACATAAAAATTTACAATTTAAATGAAATTATAAGCATTTTAAAATAATACCATAATAATAATAATAATAATAATGAGAAATTTGTTAATATGTGTCATCAATAAAATATGAAACATCAATATATGGTTATTAAGAAATGTTTATGTACCATCAAAGGCATTTATAAAAATCCAAAATATGAAACAAATATTTAATTAAGTTTGACTTAGATAAGATAAAAATATGTAAAAACTTATGATTTTTTTTAAAATCCATTTTAAAAATTATGCAGGCTTTTTCATAAATTTCATATAATCTCATGTGAATATGCACATATTAATTGAATATATATATAAAAAGCATATTAATACTTACATATTAATTGATAACTATTCAGTCAACCTTTTCTGCCATAAAAATATATCATTAAATATTGCAAATTTTAAATTTTTTAAGAAAAGAATGAAGAAAAAATAGAACAGTTTACTAATATCTTCATTGTAACAAATTGACAAAAACTTTATTTGTAATTCATATGGCGCTAAATTGCATCACTGAACAACGTAAATTTTTTCTCAGATATGGTTGACAGTATAATACATAAGTACCAACATACCAATTTTGGCATTCCAAAATTTTTAATAAATTAAATTAAAAGATTATTAAACATACAATTATTTCTTAAAATTACAGGTTTATTTTCAAAACTTGGTAAAAAACAAAGTTTTTAGTCCAAGAGATAAAAAAATTATAAAATAAAGTAAGGCTTTCTTGAGTTATGTGGATAAAAAAAGCAAATTAAAATCTATAACACAACTATGTTCTATGAGATACATTTGTTAAATATTGTATTCAAAATTATGCAAAATCTGATTACAAAATTTTACTTCAAACTGAAGATAATATATAAAAAAAGGAATTCAAAAATTTATTATACTTAAAAAAATAAGGATTAAAATTTAATAAACCAAACATATCATTATAACATACAATTTAATTTCATTAAAAATTGAAAAGATGTTTTCTCTAAGTAAATAAATATTTCGATGTTTATGGAAATAATATTAACAGTTAAGAACATATTTCTCAAAGATTTTTAATACATAAGCATATTATCTAATTTGCTGTTTCAATATTTCACACATCACTAAAATTTGCTGAACTTAAAAATAACTTCCAACAACTTTTTCTTTGTTCATGATTTTTGCAATTGTAGCAAATGCTTTAGTTGATGACGGTTTCGGCTGTTACGATGTGTAAATGTCATCGAACAATAATGACAAGAGTAAGGTTTTTCTCCTGAATGAAGCAACATATGTTGCCTTAAAGTGTCCTTGCGGTTAAATGAACGACTACAAGTATAGCAAATATAAGGACGATTATTTGAATGTATTGATATATGTTTAAGGTACTGCTTTAGAGATGCTGTAGTGTAACCACAATGTAAAAATTTACAGTTAAATATTTTATTATATATAGACGTACTTAAGTCTTCATAATCTGTTTCTTCATTTTCTGCATCCAGGTTTTCAGGTCGAGAAGATTTAGATAAATCTTTACTAACAACTGCAATATCATCTAATTCAGTATAATCTACAAATATTAAAATAGAATTTGAGCAACAATTTGAAAATATGTAATTAACAATGAAACACTTCCAAGGGTATTTCAAATAATGACTAAAAGTATGACACATGGTAAAAACAAAAACTTTCAAAACAGTTCATACTAACAAAAACATGAAAAATTTATATAACACAAAAATATGTCCAAACACAGATTTTTATAAGGTGAAACGGAGGCTCTAATTGAAACAATACCTTTATTACAATTTTTAAAAAATTCGGAATTAGTTAAAAAATATTTCTTAAAAGATTTAATTAATTTTATTGTTTTAGTGGAAGATATTTTTTTATTTAATTCATCAAAAACTAATATAAAAAATGATATTATCCAAGATACTTTTTTGTATAATTCAGATTTCAATATATTTGAATTATAAAGAAATTAATTTATCATTTAAACTTTAAAAACATAAAATTTTCATAAAAACCAAAGTTACCTTTATTTTTTGTATTTCCATAATCTTTATGATTATTTTACATTGGAGAATGCTTAAGGAATATTTTATGAAGTCAACTAATAGGCATCTTCTTGAAGTTGTAAAAGGTAATAATAAACGAACAACACATTAAAGATTATTCAGTTAAGTGTTTTTTTATGCTTTGCACTTTAATTATGCATATATATTTTATTAGGAATGACCAAATCAGTTTAAAAAAACAAGATTTCTGTTCTCATTGATTTCATACCTACAAACTTTGAATTAATATCATAAGTAAAGTATTCTAAGAAATAAATACGTAAAATTTAGGAAAAACAAAGTACATTTTCAATGTACATAATTTATGTCACACAAATAACAAAAAAAAGACATTAGATGCTAATAAAAATCTTTACAAATTAAATTAAGATTTTTTAAATATTTTATGCAAAAATTTCTAAAAATAATTATGTACCCATATCATTATGCTTTCATATAAAATATCAATTTCCTGTGCAATATTTTTTTAATACAATAAATGTTAAATTTCATTTCTAAAATAATTTTTTCAACTGTAATTAGAATGATTACAATCATCAATGGACAACACAAATGTAAACACTTGCATTTATATTTTAAGCTATTTATTAAAAAATTTAATTTACATTACTTACAGAACAAAAATATTATAACTAACCTAATACTTTTCAACATGATTTTTAAAAATTGTGTAGAAAAATTTTCGGAACAACTTTGAAACTTTGATAACAACCCCAAAAATTAAGCGCCAAATCTGGCACTTCCTAGTGACTTTTTAGGGATGCTGTTTCTTATTTTAGTGTTGCCAATTTAGGTTTTTGCTGTTGTCAAATTTAGTATTTTCTTGTATTTTGTACCATTTTTTTTTAATTAAATTTTTGTTGTTATTAATTATTTGTATTTAGCGAGAATCCATCTTGGTGAGATAAAAAGTCCCCAAATTTCCGATTTGGGGGGTATATCAAAGTAGTTCTAAATTTTCAGCTTTTCCTTTGCTATTATAGAAAACGATTTTGAAGCAATTTAAAAAAAAAATCAAAATAATTTTAGTTGAAAAATTATAAACTTTAAAATAAATATAAAACTAGGATGTCTCAATTTTAAGAAATACTTTCATTACATTTAATATTACAAATTACAATCAAAACAAATTTTTTAAATAATGCATATACATATTTATTCAGAGCTTGAAAACATTACATAACATATTTCTACATCTTATTATCACCTATATTATTATTATATTCTACATCTAATTATTATCATTTTACATCTTATTGTAGTCAATCCAATAAGAAGTAAATGCTACTGTAAATAGCCATGTCCAGTAAGCAAATGAAAGAAAGCAACTCCAACATGTTGAGGCAGAGAACTGGGGATTCTTTTACTTTTGTTGACAAGACACTTCACCTCTTACCTACATATGAATCACTATTCACAGATGTTCTACTACTTTTTAAATTATTTAAATAATTCTTTTGATGTTACACAGAGAAGTCAGGTTGTGGAATGACAGATCCAGCTTTGCCAAGCCTGTCAGCCTGCTTATTTTTAAAAATGTCACAATAGCTGAAGAATCCACTGCAGGGCAAAGCTTTTTCTAGACTTTTTAAAGCTCAGTTAACTTTATTCTACAATAATGAAATAGCACACTTTCCTTATACCTTGAATTTGTAACACAACATTGTGTTCAGAATAACTTTCAATTTTTTGATAACAAATTATTTAGTTGTTAATTGTTACCATAAGCCACTATTATTGTCACTTAAAAGTTGTCCCAAAACTTCCCAACAGGATATCTAATATTGAAACCATTTGAATAGGCTCCAGCACCAAGAATTTTAATAGTATCTTCTGCTGAGCCATCATTTTCACATGTATTTCTCTATATTTTTCTCAAATGCTGCAGCACTGCAGTAATTTGAACACTGCAATCAACAATTCTGAGTATAGAAGAATCTTCATAAAGAAGTGTAAAATCCTATAAATTATGATAAGAAAGTTATTGCACTTTGAAAATTTATAACATAATATTTAGAAATATAACTACATGACATAATATTTAGAACATAGCATAATATTTAGAAATATTAAGCTCAATATACCAATATAAATAATTTCTCAATTTATTAAATTTATAATATATAAATCACAATATTTTTGCTTAGGTTAAAATTAGACACCAAAAATAATACACAAGTATGCATATTTATTATTTTTTTTTTTTAAATTTTTCCTTAATTTCAATAATCATGTACCAAAAATATTCAACTAATAATGATAGTTTAAACTATCAACTAATAAATTATGAAATATAAAATTTATACAATCATTAAATCAAATATATATGTAAACTAATTTGGAATATATAAGAAATTTAAAATTTTTGCTCATTAATATATACACTAAATTTTTTTAAAAATACAAAATACTGGAATATAAAGAAAAAAATTATGACATAGGATCATGAATTCACACAAAGAATGTCTGGGAATATATAATTAAATAGCATTTGGTCTCAGATTTTCAGAATAAAATTTTCTATAATACATGATTCATATATATTCAAACAGTTTATCTTTAACATCACTGAGAAGATATTTTTTCACAAAAATTTGAATAATTCAAATTTATGAATAAATGGCAATTATATTATCACACCAATTTCTTTAATATATAGGAAGATGTTTATTTTTGTTTTTCCTAATTAAGACTGGAAAATGCAAATTTGCCTAAAAAATAAAAATATATATTAATTGTCCAGAATCTGTTCAACAAAATAATGAAGCATTCCATATTTGAAGAGGAACATTTGTGAAATATTCTTTTATGAATTTCTCTTTGGATATTTGTTGAAATGTTAATTTAATAATGACAGAGAAATGTCATAATCTTAAAATCTAGACTTTTTTAAAACATAGAACTTATTTTTAAAATGTATTATAAAAACGTATAAAATAAATAAATTTAGTTTTCCGAAGGAATGAATATTTTGAATGAATGAAACTGAATTTTTATGTCAAAAATGAAACAAAAATTTAAATAATTAACTTATAGTAACATACTGGTTAGAATACTTTTCTATTTAACCTTAGAACTTCAAATATAAAATATTTTATAAGTAACAAATAGTTAACATATGCCAAATAAATTTTATTTTAAAATAATAGTACCATATTTCAATTGGGGGCTATCTTTAAAAACTTCATTTGATATTCAATAATTATAAAAATTTATGCACTGGACTGATGGTTTTATAGATAAGAAATAAATTATATAAAATCTACAAAAATACCAGAAGTAAAGAATACATATCTGAAATAAAAAATATTTTTTATCCTTTAAGAAAATAATTTAAAATACTTATCATAGAAAGTAACTGTATTTTAAGATTAATTTGTGTAAATTTGAATTTTTACCTCCTCTTAATCATAAACATTTTCATAAATACTTTTTAGTTAGAAAGCTTCATTAGTTATTTTCTAGAAATATTACTTTTTTCATGTTAAAAAAGAATTGCATTTAACTCATTTCAATCTCAATAAAGACCTGATTATTTGTTTTATAGAAAATCAATGTATTTTGAAAATAAACAGTTCTCTTAATTGTATCCTTAATTGTGTACTCTTAATTGTGTCCTCTGTAAAATTTCAATTACTAATATTTTATAAATGAGGCCTGTTTCATTACAGTCTAAAATGAACTCAAAACCATATCAAATTTCCATGCCTGAATGATAATTAAAACTAAGAACAATTGTACTAAAAGCACATGAATATTTCCAATGAGAATTTAGAGACAAAATAAATCAATGGAAATTATAAAAAATAATTAAATGATGAATTTTAAATAAGACAAATAATATAGTTACAACATGGTCATTTCATTTTAAGAAAAAATTATTTCATAATATAAAACCTCTTGATAGAGTTATCCATTTATTTTCTTCGTTTTATCAAAAAGTTTTAAATCAGAAAGAAAAGTAGAAATAACAATTTATTAATTAAATATTAAACTATCAAATTTTAATTCATTCAAAAATAAAATGTTATTTACAGCAAATTATAATAAATTTAAAAGAGCAAAATAATATTTTTACTGTTATTAGATTACAAATACATATTACTACAAAATCTAATACTTGAAATGTTGTATCAACTAAATGTTCATATAAGAAGGAAAAGTTAATAAATACAAATTTCACTTCTGATATTATTAAATCTCGTTAAAATTAGAATATAAATTTAGAAGAGAAAATATGAGCAACATTACATAAAAATATTAATTTTTCTATGGATAAAAGATATTAATTTTTCTATGATATAAATAAACAATGAAGGAAATTTTAAATGAATATCAAAAAATAGCATTTAATTTAATGACAAATTTGCAACACAGAAATAAAATTCACTTGTTCAAAGTTATATAAATATGTCAAATTTGCAAAATATAAAACATAGAATTACTTCTTTTCAGGAATTAAAAAATTTTATTACTTAGAACTGTATCATAGTCTTTGAATGTAGTTATAGATAGTTTTAATGTTGGAATATTTTTTAAAGCATTTGATTTTTCAAAGATGCAGTTTATTTATCTTTCTATAATAATTTTATACACACAAGAGCACAAATTTGATTAGAATATAAAAATTAAAATTTGCATTACTCCAAATATTCAAACTCAAGAGGGAAATCAAATATACAGCTGAAATGAAGTCGAAATACTAATTATTCAATTAACAACTTGACTGATTTTTCAAAAAACAAATAAGAGAAAAATTCTATAAGAATACATTATAGTCACCAAAATTTGAACAATTGCAGATTAAAGTTTGTAACATAAAATACCTCAATTATGAGTTTTCATACTAGAAATCTTACTATTTTAAGTAAATTTACATTGTTTCAAATGTTACATTACTACAATAGATTGTAGCAATTTTTAGTTCAATAGAAAAATCAGTCAGAAAAAAGGAGTTAAATAAATTTTGATATTTGTATACAAAAATTAGTTAGAATAGTAGAAGAGATTGCATTTCTTTTCCAATGAATGCTATTAACAGAATAGTAATCATAGCTCACTTTTTTGCATAGTTCACTGCAGTGAAAAAAAATTATTTTCCTCTAACAATTGAGCTTTTTTATTTTAATACAGTAAAAATATGACAAAATAAATTTGAAATACTTATTTTCTAAAAAAAATGGTAGAAATTACTATAAAAAATAAGAGGATTTCACCATGACAGAGAACAAATTTAATTTAATTAGTTACATTTCATTCATAGATGAAATTTTAAGAGATAAATGAATTTCTTAAGATTATTTGAATAAATATTCTGTCAAATCTTATTAGTCTCCTTGCTTTCCTTCATAAATATTTATCAATTTTTATTATTTTATTTTGTTACAAACAAATTCAATTAAATAAATAAATAAAAATTAAATAAAATACTATTTTTAATACAAATAAAATAAACATTTTAGTGCAATTTGAAGATTTTTTTTAAACTTTTTCGTCTATTCTTCAGGCAACTTCGTTTTCACACTAAGGATTAAAAAATTTTTCTATTCTTTAATCCTAATGTTTGCATATTTTTATTAAAATGTCAAATTTTGTTTAAACTCTTAAATAAAGTGAGCTTTGCAATAGGATCAAGAACTCAAAATTGTTTTGTTTCAGCTTACTATCATTTTTGCAATACTTAACATCAACTTCTAAATTTCACTGAAAAAATGTTTTTATGGTAATTTTGTATAGTAAAATTTTCGAATAAAATGATAAACCAAATTTTAAATTATGCAAGCAGAAAGGAGCTTTTAGAATTTTTTATGGGTAAAATCCTAGGAGAGTCCACATCTTTGGTGACAAACTGAAAAAAAAACAAAAAGACAAAACAAAATGGCAAAATAAGAATTTAAGAGAAATAGTTAGGTTTATGAAATCTAATTTATCAAAGTAGGATTACAAAGACTGGTGAAATTTTTCACCAACCAAAATTATTTGTGCCAAAAATGAGGGCTCTGCTAAAATCCAAACTTTTTTATGATTCTACTTTTTTTTTCACATTATTAATGTTGATGAAATGTAAATTGATAATTAGTTTACATTTCATCAACATTAATAATGTGTTGACTTTTTATAATAAGCTATTGATTTTTAACTCCCAGTTATTTAAGTTTGAATTTTGTAATAAGAAAAATGTCTTTATCTAACTAATCTTTAGAAATTTTAATTCATTATTCAAAATTTACATTTACATTCTCTCCTTTTGTATGTATTCATCAAATTGAAATTTTCTTTTTCCTTAAGGTAATAGTTTAATGCTTTAAGTTTTTACATATCTTTCCATCGTTGGTTGAAATGTATTTGTTTCTAAATATATACGTATAATAAACATACATATATTTTTTAAAAAAGATACTTATCATTTAAGGTTTTATAAGTCAAGCAACATTGTGTTTAGGATGACAATAAAATCCAGTCATTAAAATTACAAGACATTTACCATTATTATCACAACAAACTAAAATTAATTTTGTTATTTGGTCTTTCTACCTTCACAAGTGTAAGAATTTTGATATGTACATAAGTATTTATTCCTAGCGATTTCATAATTTTAGTGATTTATTTGTCGCCAGTTGAATTGCACCAACTATATTTCGCTTTCACAAGCATAAAAATGTCGAAGTATAAAAGTAAATAATATTTATAATATAAATACTTTTGATATTACAAGCTTAACGACTTATTTGTCACAAATTTAAATGCGTGAAATATATTTTGCAATGACAAGTATGTCTTGATGGTTAAATTACGGATTAGATCCCCTTCCTCGCCAACTTGAAGCGCTTTATCACGCATGCTCATTAATTACTCTTTTGTCTTTAGTCTTTTCATTGTTTCACTTTGAAATAACGGTATAATTTTCGCCATGGCATCGGTGTTTTTGAAAACGCGCCAAACAGGGAACCCAAATCGTATTTTCACTATATTAATTGCTTAGTGACTTATTTGTCGTCAATTAAATTACAACCCTTGAACTCGTTTTACTTCTGCAAAATTATATGAAATGAATGAAAAGTAATCTATCTACCCACTGTACTCAATTAAATACACAGAAAAATAGTTGTGACATTATTCAACTTTAAGTGTTTCCATACAATAGTTGCTAAGGTTGCCATTTAACATGGGGGAAATTCCAATAGCCAATTTAGTTGTTCAGTACGTATTTAATATTTTCTTGTGGAAATGAAAAAAAGTTACTAAAAATATCACAAGGAGAGAAGTATTTGAATTGTTAAAATAATCTTTTAAAAAAAATTTCGTGATAAAATTCAGAAAAAATCAACTGAAAAGATAATTCATTTTTATAAAAATAATATATATTATAAGCAAATAGCGTAGCGATAATATTATTAGTCGCGGGTACCGGAAAGCTCTAACTTTAATATTGCAAACCTGGAAAAGTAGAATATTTATATGATTAAGCAGTAAGGCCATAAACAATAAAAAAATGAAAGTGAAAATATTTCTTACAAATTGTTAAAAATATAAAAATCTGAGAAACACATGAAAATTTAATGCATCAAAAATATTGTATTCGTTAGAGGAAAATATTTGAAAATCGAAAAAGTATAGAAACTTCTCAACTCGCTAAAAGTAATGCAAACGGTACGGTTCTAGCATATTCGCCATTTCGTTTTCAGAGAAGTACCGCTCAAGTTTTTTTTATTATATAAAATTTGTTATCAAAAGTAGACATTACATGTTTTATTTTTAAATTATTTTTAAAGATGAGCTATTCAAGAGGGGCCCCTAATATTGATGGAATGACCTCATTGAAGGTGGATAATTTGACTTACAGAACTACTCCTGAGGATCTCAAAAGAGTTTTTGAAAAGTACGGTGATGTTGGAGATGTTTATATACCTAGACATCCTTACACTCGTGAAAGCAGAGGTTTTGCATTCGTAAGGTTTTATGACAATAGAGATGCTGAAGATGCAATGGATTCCCTTGATGGATATATATTAGACGGTCGTGAACTGCGTGTGCAAATGGCTAGGTACGGACGCCCTGGCGATCCAAGAAGGGGTTCAAGATCCAGGCGCCGACGTTCCCGCTCCAGGTCCAGAAGCCGTAGTCGTCGACGTTCTCGTTCACGTTCAAGGTATTCATAATTTTTTTAATAATTAATGTTGCATTGTAAGTAAGGAATAAATTGTTTTGTACCCAATATAAAACTTAGTTTTTATCAATTCACAAATGCTTTAATTTTTAGAAGGTCACGATCAAGATCTCGTTCAAGACGTCATCGTAGCCGTTCCCGAAGTCGTTCAGTTAGCCGTCATCGAAGGGATGATAGGTATTTATTCTATATGTTTAAATAAAATCAATTTAAAGTGTTCTCATTTTATTAAACATGAGAGAATTGTAATTAATGCAAATATTGAAGTTTTTATTATTACCGAGTGTTATATTGCTTTTTTTCTATTATTATGAGTTTGCTAACTTAAAATATCAATCTCAATTGCATAAATCATAATTGCTAGAATGTGTGCTGATACAATTCTTTTTAATAGTTTGGTTGCTGCCACAACAGAAAATTTAAATTGCAATAAAATGGGAATACTTCCGTACCTTGTTCTGCTCCGATTCTACGTCAAATTCCCTTCAAGATATAATGCCAACAGGGCGATAGCAATATTGTTATGGTGCTAATGCACCATAACAAAATTGCTGATTGATTGAACGATGTCGTCAAGAAAAGAGGAGGGGTTAATGACATTGTTTAAAGTTAGGAGGAGTTACTGACGTAGTAAGAGAGAGTTTCTTATGAATTTTCGAGCGCTTCATAACTGTTTCACTTGCATTTAACCTATATGCTCTGTTGTTTATCATAAATTGAAATTTTACGTTCTTTTAAGAATGCATCCACTTCTTCAAAACTTTACAGTATTTTCCATAATTTTATTGGAAAGTGATGATCTGGTTCAGGAAATTATGGAATAATTCCTACAAAAACTACTGATGTGAAATGCCCTATATGTAATGCCCCGATGAAAGGAATCAGCTATAAAAAAATAAAATTAGGATTTTGATTTGTATGCTCTAATTTTGCATTAACACTGTCTATCTTAAAAATTAAATTTTATTTGTTACTCCTAAAAAGTTACTCTCTTTTACAATTTAAATATTTGAATTAACCTCACTAATTGATTCATCTTTGAAAAAATCGTAACTCAGTAATCTTATAGGAATTCATTCACAAAAAATAAAAATAATGTAAATCCGTTTTTAGATAATATGTTAGTATTAATAAAAAATAATATCTTACTTAACGAATAGATTTATTAGATTAGCAATACTTTCCATTTAATAAAAAAAAAAAAATTTCAACCTAAAATTTGAAATACTTCTATTATTAAGTACTCAACACTTATTCAGATTTTTTTACTGTGATATTAATCTTTTCAACATTTCTTATTATTTTCTGACTCTAAAACATTCAAATTTATCTTATAAAACATTATTTCTTATCATTGTATTAAGCCATTATGTAACATTTGAAGAATTGAATGTAAAATTTTTTATCTGCACAAGCTTTTCTTATTCAACACCAATATATTAAACACATATATATAACAGAAACTTACAAATATAAAAAAGTCGTAAGCAAAATAATTAAATATCAATGAATTTAATAAGAAAACATTAGTTATTCCATTAATTGATATTGTTATTTGACTAAATAGTGATGCTCTTCTTATAGCACAGAATACAAGCTTTCGTTGGAATAATATAGCGAAACAATGCGAATGCATCCCGTCTCATGTTCTAATTCTGACCTGGGGACAAAAAATGGCCAATTTCATTTATTGCGTTTTTTGTAGTATAAAAGCGCACCCACACACAAAGTTAATTATTTAAAATCCTTTGATTAGCTAAATGCAGCGAATTAGGAATCAACGATGTGAGACTGCACTGCTTAGAATTATTGGGTGATGCGAATGAGTAAAATAAAAAGGTTTTTTTCGTTTCTGAACTCACTTATGGTCATAAATGCTTCAGATTGTATCTCTGCCTCAAATGCCAATTGCACCACGTCGTTCGGAACAATAAAATATTTTCAACAAGATCATTATAATGAAATAATTTGTTAAGAAACATTAAAAAGGGAGATGAATAAATAATGTTCTTTACTAGAATATAACATCTCAAAATTTTGAGAAAGGCCAAGTTTCAGAAAAACATAATTGTGTGAACTGAGTACATTTATTTTGGAATTAAAAAAGTGTTCTTTACAATATCGCATTATATTTAGGTTTCTTTTTTAATACTTTTTCTTGATACTTCCATAATGATCTATCTCGAATAAACTAATGATAAAATACTTGTTGAACAAAGAATATCCCACTAATTTCTTTTCTCTTATTTTATAACAAACCCTTAAACGATATAATTTAATTTTGGACATTTCTCCAATACCGTGAGAAAATTTTAAAGTCCCATAATGGGGGGTAGAAGCTGACCGGATATTCGGTCACCCCTGATTAAATGTTCAGCTTTTTCACAGGCAATCCTCAGCTCGGTAAGTGATTAAGCATCCATCAATGTCTGGTCATTCCACTTTTCACATGCTCCTCCAATTTCTCTCACGACCTAGTGTCTCCGCAGAAATACCCCTCTTAATTTAAAATCCCACCCTGGTTCGTTTAAGGGTGAAGCAGTGGAAGAATAATCATTATATTTAAATTGATTAATTAAGTGATTAACTTGTTTTTTGATAAATTTTCGATTATTGCAAATATTGTATATGAATTTATAGAGAAAAAAAAATATTTTTTATTTTATATATATATATTGTATTTAATTCATTAATACTAGATTCCTGTAAATTTTTAAAGAAATCTGGATTTTCAATATATCAGTTTATTAACTTTCAAATTAAATGATTGGTTTTATCGAAAATATTTATACATGTAGTTATAAACTTTCAATATTTATAAGTAATTAAGAATTCAATGTTATTGTTAGAAATGTTGGTTTTAATAAAGGAAAGTTCGTTTGCATAAATTGATTTTAAAATATCACTAAAATTTAAATATTTGAAAAAAATAAAATCGCCAAAATGTATCTAAAACCAAAAGGATATTGAATAATAAAACTTTTCAAAATAATGTAAAAATTAATTAGCAAGTGTGTTATAAATATTTTAACCTTGTGGAGAACCGCAGGTTTGAATAAAAATATTTTCACCGTTATAAATATAATTATAATATTGACCGAATTGTTCCAGTAATCAAAACTAATACCCAATAAGTCCCTGTAAACTTGATAATAAAAATACAGAACATCATTCAATTTGTTAATAGGATTATTTGTAAAAAGATCTTTGAAATCAAAAAAATTAATATTATAAAAAAATTATTTGACAGAAAGTCCAAAACCCGTCTATTATTATCAATTATCCAACTAGCTTTAGATATTACAATGCGTTCCAGAATTATTTTAAGAAATTTGGCAAAAATTAAACCTGGTTTATTCATATAGGAATTAGTGCCGCAAGTAATAAATCTAAATTTAATATGGAAACTTATGAAATTTATGTATAACTGTTAAATAAAAAAATTTTAATTTATAATTATTTATATTTTAAGTTTATAAAAAGTCAAAATTTTATTAATTATGATGTTGGCTGTAGAATTCAAAAGTTTGTAAGTGTTAGAGTTTAAAGTTCCTTTATCAATTAAATCTAAATAAATTTTTTTTACAAAAAATTGGATAGTTATTAGAAGCTTTATCAACAGGCGTAATAATAAAGTTGTCTTTAAGAATTTTAATAGCAGATTTCAATGGGCTAAATTTAATACCAGGAAATGTTAAATTATTTTTTTAATTTTATAATACAGTTTAGTCTTCCAAATTGTAAAAAATTCAACTGATGTTTCATAATTTGAAATTTTAAAGATAAAGGATTCAATATTTTGCAGAATAACTTTAAAAATTTTAGACCTATTTATTTGAAAAACTGGTCTCTATTTAGTACCTTTATTTAAAATTTCTTTAGGATTATGATCGTCTATGATATAAAAGCATTGAAGTTCTTACAAGAATCCCGAAAACACCTATTTTCACTTTAATTATTATTCTACATTAAAATTTATGAACTACTTTAACTTCTTAATTTAACTATTTGAAACTGTGTTAATCTTATATGTATTCAGGCTTGCATTGAATTTAAATAAATTATAAATGAAAGTGTGTTCAAATCCCACCTAAAGTTTGGCTGTGAAGTGGCCGTTGAGAGACAAATACCTGTGCAAGGGTATGTTTTTTCAGTCAATAAATGTATAACTTTCAAAGATATTTTTAATTTTTTCAACGCAGAAATATAATTATGTCCGATTTCATTACATTAATTTGGAATGATTTCTTTTGAGTTAAAATATCTGTTTATTACATAATGTGAAATAACTAGTTAAAATTAATTATCAAGAAATTTTTATGGGTACTTAAACATAAAAAAGGGGTTAAAACATTTTATACACTGATCTTTTAACTTTAAAAAAAAGAATTTTTCAACATAAAGTATGAAGACAGCAAAATTATTTCCGAAACTGCTTAGATTACTAATTATGAAACCGCTCATATAAAAATTATTTCTGAAATTTATTAAAGAATGAGACTTGTGAATTACTTACACACATCAATTTTATTCAAAACGAAACTTTTTATAGGTTATAGATCAGGGGTGGCCAAGATGTCGACTGGTAGACCGCGAAGACATTTAAGGTAGTCCACGCGACCATCCCGATAATGACCTCGGATATTAACTATTTAATTTAAGACTTATGACATAGAATCAATGAATTATTTAAAATAAAAATTTACTACAGTTTACGCATTAAAACCCAAAACAAACGGTGCAAAGATTTATGATTAAAGGTTTACGATTTAAAACCTCAAACGGACATGATGAGAGCGATTAAAATATTCAAAAAAAAAAAAAAACTATAGAAAGGTATCCATCTTAATTAAAAAAACATGAATCGATAAACTTCGAGAGTACATCCATAATCCAAACCGAGACTTCCAAGATTTCGCTTAATACTTACTTGTTTTAAGAATTTGAAATAATATTCGCAGCCTTAATTAGGTTAAAAGAAATACTTAATTTTATGATATTTCCCCATTTAATGAAAATGTCAACGTTAATGGAGTATCTGAAAAAATTGGACATTTAATAGATATCACATGAATCACGGTCGAGGAAGAAATTATTAAATTAAGATGCGATATATTTCTTAAATCCAGATCATATTTAGCGATACTGATTTTTGGAAAATAATTTCTGAGGAAACGTTTCCAAATATTTACACATTGATTTTGTATTTGAAATCATACTTTGGATTGAGGTATCTTTGCGAATCTGCGTTTTCAACCATGAACAAAAAAACAAACATTGGTCGCATTTAACAGATGAACATTTGATTTCGTGTTTATGCATTGCAAAAAGCTCATACCAGCCACAATAACTGTATACATAAAAAAATTAATGTTATTTCAAATTTTAATGAGGATGAAATAAAAATATGCACCCATAATTGTGAGGATGGAAATAAAATATTGATAATTCCTCATTTTTCAAGAAATACAACAGTAATCAGCGTAAAAAAATTTTTTAATTAAAATCTAGAAATTTGGATTTGTAATTTTTTTAAAAAAAATTGCGTTTTTTAAGGATTTTAAGAATATTAAACATTTATGCTGATTCATTACGGAAAAAAAGGTATAATTTAATTAACAATAAAATTGAAATATAGAAAAATAAGCACTAGTCAAAAAATTTTTTAAATTATTTGACTAGTGCTATTTATAAAATCACATTTTATAAATAGGGACGAGAAATCAAATCAAATTACTTCGTGAAATTAATTTTTGAAATCACAAAGGGTAATTAGATATTAAAATTAGAAAAATGTAATATGATCAGAAAAACCAGAATATAAGTTTCTTAATATAATATCTTAGAATATAAGTTTATTTCTAGATCAATAAAACAGTCCAAGTATACAGTGTATTTGAAGAGACTTTGAACAGCTGGCAATTATGTGGCTATTATCAATGCGATGTCAAAGTACTTTCGAAAGGATGCACTTTGACCATAATAATTGAATGGCAGTACCATATTTTTTTTGTCCAGAGGGTCTCTGGTTCGGTCCCCTTCACTGTTGAACGCGAAATTGCATGCACGCCTTTCTTATGTTCAATTAGGAATTTTTCTAGTTTTCTCCTAAGGGAGGGACGAAATAAATTTCCACACTTCTCATATTTTGCTATGCCACTGTCTAATTGACAGAAGAATGCGTTAATTTTTTATTCTAAAAGAAAATACAATGAACTAAGTTTCATTCTATTAGAAATCTTCTTGAACTTTTGTACGACATTGCACTCATTTATTATAATTATTATTTTTACATGTTTAAAGATTAATTTATCTTAAAATGTACATAGAATACTTCCAACCACAATGCAAAAATAAGCGAATATTTGACTGTATAGAAATAAAAAATTTCCGGCAAAATTATTTAAATAGTCTAAATAGCAAAATTTTCATTACTTCAGAGATTACAAATGAAAATGATTAAAAGTTAAGAGATTGAAATGTTTATGAAAAGTAGTTTCTATATTTGGAGCAACATAATTGCCTGAAAATAACTATAGAATATATATTCTTCAATATATAGAATCTATATACTCTATTATTCTTCATTTTTCATGGGGAGGGCAACAACCTCCCCATAAATAATAATAATAATATTCACACAATTTTTTAATTCTATTTTATCATAATTTATTTCTTTATTTTCCAATAATGTGGAGAGAAGAATTCATACAAGAAGCAGTTAAAAATAATTAAAGATGATAAATTAAAATTGTCATCTTTAATTAATTTAAATAGTATTGAAATAAAAAAAACTATATTTTATTACTAAAATTGGTCTTAATATATTTTTCAAAAATTACTACAAAGAATTTTATGCCAGAATTTACTGTGAAAATATGTATGGGTTAATTAATTATAATAAAATCTGTATTTTATGATACCTAAAAAGAAATCCATGTACAATGATAGTGTGATTATTCCTTTAATGCTAAAGTATTCTCTCGTGTTATTTACCCTGTTTTAGAAAACATAAAAAAAGCTTGATATATATCATATATTTGTTATCCCACTGCAGTTTTGGTTTTTTTCTTCTTTGCTTACATTATTAATATTTGAAGTAAAAAAAGTTATTACTTTTGTTGATCAGAATATATTTTAGTAAATATTGTATATAATATACACTATACTAAAAATTTTGGAAATTTATATCTACAATTTCCGTATAATTTCATGGGATTTCTATTTTTTGTTTTTTATTAATAATTTTATTTAGTATACATACATACATATTCTAAATAATCTGAAAATAAAAACTAAAAATTTCTAATTAATTTATCAAAAGTTTCTGAGAAGTTCCATTGTTAAACTTTTTATCACAACTTCTTCCATTATAGTTAAATTTTTTTAACATCTGACAGTTATAAATATTTGATTCTTAATCAATGTAAAATGTTTCTAATAAGATCACTGTTTAGATAATACTTTGAACGCAATTCAAATTTCATTAAAAAAATAATGTGTACCTCAAATAGAGATACAAATTATTATTTTTTTTTAAGGGAATTTGAATTACATTTAAAGTATTATCTAAGTAATGATCTAATAATATTAATTTTGCGACGTTTAATAATGTACAATTCATAATAAATTTGTAAGAAGTTTTATTATAATATCTGATTTTACTGAGAAAATAAAGTAGGTTTTATCTTAAACATTTAATATTTTTCAATTGTGTAGTACGTTAACATTGCGCTAGTTTAGATTAAAGTTATTATCGTTCTGAAAAGATATTAAAGTTAAAATTAACTGAATGTCTGAAACATATTAATCTCAAATTAAATGATAGTTTTTAATAATAAATCTAGCTTGATTAATTTCAATTATTTAACAGCAGCTATAAAGCTGGAGTTTAATTTAAGATTCAGATATGTTTATTAATGTATCCATAATCTCCAGCAAAGAATTAAATCTTATTTAAACTGATTGGAAAAATGGAAAACTGTTCCACACAATAAAATATTCATAAAAGAGTATTAATTGCTGAAATAATTTAAATAATTTCTGATCCTCATATTTTAAAAGTAATTGCAAAAAATTAGTAATGCATAATGGTGGTAAGTTACATCAATCTTTAAGTCATAAATATTTATAAAAAAAAAACTAGAAATGGGAAAATAAATAGAAAATTAATTATGCTTAAATTTTTTTCTATAAAGTAATTCTTCATTTTCTCCCACGTTTTTTGTTCCATCCCTATTTTACATTCAAGTTAAGATGAAAGACTGCTGTTAAGAGTTTAGTTTGACCACGCCTTTCATTTCTATTTACATTTAAGTTAAGATGAAAGACTGCTTTTAAGATTTAAACTTGACCATGCCTCTCTTAGTGCTTAGCTTTTAGGTTTACTATACATATGTATCGGCAGTGATTGCGCCAATAGTATATCTTGGCGAAGCATTTTGAGCCACAGAACATGTTAAGGAAGTGTTTCCATAGAATTGAGTGTTTTGTCACAATTTTATTGTTAAAATAAATTATATAAATCATGTCCTTTGATAAGTCAATGCATTAAAGTTAATATCTTTTATGTTTATTATGGTGTAAAAGCTTTGTAATTGAAGTCTTCCTTCACAATTGAAAGCCACAGTTAAGAGCAGAATTTTCCATATGAACAAAGCAATTAACCAATGAAATGTATGGATTGCCGCCTACTCTGTCTAGTGGTCGCCTTTCCTACTGCGGATAGGAAGATCTGGGTTTGAATCCCGATTCGGGCATGGATGTACTTTCTCTTTGTCCTTTCCTTGTATGAATGGTTGCCTACCCTATAAACGGGTACCTATGGCCTGTGTGTACTGAGGAAGTCAGAAGTATATTAATAAACACTCATAAATAAACTACTATTCAACATTTCATAACCGTAGCAGGGTAAACTGAAAGTCAAAATTTCCCACACTATTGATATCTGTAGTGACCCTTCCTCACTGTCAAAGAACTGTAGTAGATAAAGATGTTTTGTATAATGGAGGGACTCAGAAAACAGGATGTGTTTTCTGTAATATTTCAATATCGCTTCTTCCACTTGAATTCTGTGTGGTATGAGTAAAAAAAAAAAAAAAAAAAAAAAAAAAAAAAAAAAAAAAAAAAAACAAATTTTCCATAATTGCCTCTTATCAATTTCAAATGTTTTTCCAATTAGTCTTTTCAGTTTTTGAAGTAAATCTAGAGAATAAACTTTCCTCATATAATTATTCCAGTCAATCATAGTACTTTGACAACTGTTTAGCTGTTTATTATTCCACTTGATAAATCTTAATTCCTCTGCCCAAAAGTACATGAAAAAGAGTGCTGTTAAGAATGTCATTCTGGAACCATTAAACCAAGAATTGAATTGAAGGCTCTTTTTTTGTTGACAGCTTTTTCACATTACACCTCTACATACTTACCTTAGTCTATATGATTGCTCCTCTTTTACATAATTGGGATATTTATCCCAGTCATGGTGAAAGTCAAGATGTACCTTTTGAAATGTCAATCAAACTCCTACAACTTAATTCAAAATGTGTATTTTTTCTTTCATACGTCTGGAAATGCTCATTCACACCTTTCTCCCAACAAACCCTTTCATAGCCTCCTAATCTAACCAAATTTAACCTCTAATTCCTCTCAACCAAACTAGAATCTAACAAACATGCTGAAAATAAATCAAACCTTCACTTCACCAATGAATAATTTCTTTCTTGCCTTTTTGCTTCAAAAATAAAAATGCATATTAACTTTCTTCGACATTCTGTCTTGTTGAAGAAAAACAAGATAGCAAATAATTAATTCAATAGTTGAACAATTCCAGGATATTAACATAGAGCAATTAGGAAAAGCAATAAAACAAAGGGCTAGTGAAAATCATAAATTTACTTTAATAATTTAATTTAATATTTTAATGGTTAAACCTTCCAGAAAATGAACCATTGTATAAAAAATAAGTACAGCTTAAATTGAACTATATAACATGATTGCTAGTTTACATTTGATTACTCTGCCTGCTCTAAAGTTTGGATGTAATAAAACTGCTAAAATCAAAGAGAGAAAGATTTATACAACTTGAAAATTAATATTTTTCCAGAAATAGATTGTGTAGAAAATCTAATCATTCTGCAGTTTTAAAGACTTGATACTTTGTTGGACAAAACCAGATTCTTATTTAAATGGAATTTTTCTAATGTATTATAAATGAATTAAAAAATCTTGCCTCTTCACTATTAGAAGTAATTAAGTTTATACCTTTTTAATATAAAAGTGTAAATGTAGACCTCAATATATTTTTTCCATGCTTAGTTTGTTATATATATATATATATATATATTCCTGTTAAAAAAAATAGTTTTGTATTGTCTTAAACTGTTAGCATTCATATTTCTTCGCTACAAGTAAAAATTTGTTGATTAATTTGATCAAAATTTCCTTGTTCCTGTTTAATCATTGACTTAACAGGAATTTTTATCTGTTAGTATCTTAATTTGTTTGTAAAATTATTCCTTAATTGAACTGAAATATAAAAAAATTGGTTGTATATATTTTTTTTAGTTGAAATTTTACACCGTATAAAAGTTGATGATGTTTACATTGATTATACATGTAGAATTATATTTTACATTCTTTGAGAAATTTTATCTCACTTATACATTTCTATTTTCATGCAGGTCTAGGTCTGATAGTATAGGAAAAAAGAAAAAAAGAGACAGCAAATCTAAGAGCCGTTCTAGGAGCATAAGTAGAGATAAGAATGGAGATACAGAACGAAGTGCTAGTCGAAGCAAATCTCAAAGTAGGAGCAGAAGTATTAGTCCTGAGAAAGATAATATGAATGATATTGATTTAAGGGGTGGTAGTAGAAGTCGATCTCGCAGCATTGAAGGTGAAAGTTAAATTTCAGAGCAATCAACTCCATTCACCTGTCATCTTTAAGAAATGACTGAAAAGTACAAGCCTTTTTAAAGGTTATAATTTTTTTATTTAATATGTGCTTTGGTACTTTTATGGCATGAACATTATCATTAAATATAAGACTTTGATGTAGCTTAGTCTCTTCCAAAAATATATAAGTAATTTGATAGTGGTAATTTTTGTTTCTTATTTTTGTATTATTTCATAGCTTGAAAATAACAATTAATAGATATGTTTGTCGGAAAAATACATTTGTATCTTTTAGTGATCAAAATGTGCTATTATTTTCCAAAATCTAAACATTTTAAGTATTGGGTAATGAAATTAGAATTTATTAATGTTTCTATATTAATATGTTAGGATTGTGGTGGGGAAATAACTTGTAACGTGAATTAAAAATATTTGTTCTGACAAAATTTTTGTATTGTCTGTAACCACAGGCGCAGTAGTATGCTGTAATTGGTGAGCTGTGGCAGTCACATGGTGCTGATCCTGTGGTGTGCTGTCCTGTCCTGGTCCAGATCTGGTTGCTGATTAAATTCCGGGTTCCAGCATAGCAGTTCCGGAGAATATGCTGACAAAAGTTAACTATAGTTTCTCTTTTAAGAGACATAGTACTAAATCTTTAAAGTTGGAACCCCTAAGAACATAAAATCAAATTAAATTTTAAAATTCATCTTTTGAAGCATTTGCTTCTTGAAGAAAGAAAGAAAAATCTGAAAAAAGATGAAAATATTTCAAAATTTGTGTTTTGGAACATTTTCATTCTTACATGTTATACACTATTAATTAAAAGAAATCAGCAAAAATATTTAGTATAGCTATATATTCACAACTTAATTGCGAAGCATCAATTTTAGGAAATAAAATATCCATTTATTATTTCATTTGTATTGTTTAATCATCAGATTCATTTTCAGCCAGAAGTAAAGAAGTCTAATATTGTGGAAGAATTTATTTGTATTTGGTTGATTTATTAAAGAAATGGATGCCTAAGTGTGTTATCATTTTCAATTTTATAAGTTTTTCAAACTTCAAAAATTATTCATCATTGCTCTTAATTCTTTAAATTTAATGATACAATTGCTTAATAATTATAGAAAAAGCATTCTAGAGAATTCCAAACATTAAATTTACTGAAATTTTTAATCTTAAATATTTTTTCCCCATGTTAACTTCATTTCACACATATCATACTCCCAAAATATGTTTAATTTCCTTATTCTGCTAAGAAAGCAAATTCTGTCATTTCAGAATTTTGTTTGAACATATTCTGGTAGTTAGTATGTATTGACTGCCATTAAACTACATAAATGATGTGTAATTTTTAATTATAAATTTGTACTGTTGGCTGGTGATCTGGATCCTATTTATCTTAATATGTTAATGACAAATTCACACACATGCCTATAATTATTGGAAATTTACTGGAAAATGCTAGTGGTAAAATATAATTATAAACATAGATTTCATTTAGGTTCTTAGTTTTGCTTCAGATTTTCCATTGCATATTTTATATACTTTTTTGTTGGAAAGAGTTCTTAATGATTTTGAATTTCATCTGTCAAAGGTTGTAAATACTATGTTCCTTTTTAAATTAATAGTTAACTTTAAAAGATAATAATTATTGAGTAATAAAATTCAGTTTTCAACTTTTGTGTGCTTATTTTAGAGCTTATGCTGGTAATTGAAGTTGTGGGAAAGTACTAATTTATCATAAGTAAATGAAGAAAATAATTCCTGGACCTAAAGGCTTGGAAAAGATACAAATGATTGCAAATTGTGTGTTAGCTGTAACTTATACAGTTTATGAAATTTTAGAGAGAAAATTGGAAATTCAAAATTTTATCAGGCATGTACTGTTTAATTTTTTTGGGGTGGTGGGGGACCAGTCTTACTATCTGCTGGTCATTTTTATATTCATTAACATGTTTATCTTTTCGGGCATTAATGTGTTTTCAAAATTTAACTAAATTTATTAATGATTGAAAACATTTATTAAAGTATTATGGATAAATCATTCAAAATTCTTTCATAAACTTGCAAATTTTTATTGGACATAAAAATAATTTTCAAATTATGTTATTATTCGACCACCACGAGAAGGCGGGTGAGATCTGTCATTGGTGGAAGGGTTCATTCTTTCAGAGGTTTGGACAGTAAAATGATTTCGCAGTTTAGGGTTAAAACAAATTCTTCGCCCGTTCTTCTCTTTGGCGAAGAACACGATTTTCCCCTCTTCAGTCTTTGCTTTCTACTTAGCTTAGAAGGTTGTATTCTCCGCGCTCTCTTGCTTTTTAGTATTTTTATTAAAACTGTTCTTTTCAGAACAACACATAATGTCTCTAAAAGGGAAAACATTGCGTTCTAAAGAACGTAACATCGTTAATAACGTGCGTATATTTTTTGAAAATGAAGCAAAGTCTACTTCGCTTTCGATACCAATTCAGAAAGCACAGGAACGTACTGCGGCTGCTACTGGCGTTTCTTTTAGAACTGTCCAAAGAATTAAAAAGGAATCCAGGACTCATAGCAGGCTTTCAACTCCTGGGAAACAGTGTAATCGACCTGCAGAACGCAATGTAGTTTTGGACAAATTTGATTTGTGTGTCCTTCGAAATACAGTAAATGAATTTTATGCGTCTAATAAAGTTCCATCCAAGGAATTTCCTCTTCTTCGGCAACTCCAAAAACTATATTTTCCCTTATATTAACATATATTATTTATGCGAAATCTGTATGAATTTTATTTTTAAAAATTTTGAGAATTCTTTGATGTTATCCTTTTTTATTTACTTGATATTATACATAAAAATGTTTTGATAAAATATGTTATATAATCAAAATTCTTAAAAACTATTTAACTGATAGATTTTACTGAGCGATATATAAATATTTTATATTCCCTCAAATTATTTTAAATGATTCCATAGGTGCACAATATATTTCCTACTATAAACATATATGAATTAAAATAAATTCCACAACATTTTAAAATATTAGTATGTCGTAATATGATGAAATATGTATCTTGAATAAAAAAAAGGCTGTAAAAAGTTAATTACTTACGGGGTTTCTTTTTTGCATAAAATGGACGTTCCTTACATGAAAACTGACTTCATCTAAATTAACAACAAACATTCTAGAAAATCTCACCCTTCCCCATTTTCTCAAAAATTATTACGATAACACAACGAAAATAAAAAAATTTTGGGCACATAAATTATTTATCTTTCGGTGTCTACAGTTTTTGTTCCTGTTCTTGTGAACGAAATAAATTCTAAAATCAATCTAATAATGAAATTTTCATGACAAAATAAAAATATTTTCATTCTAAATGTTTTATCTAACATAATATATGTATTTACATATTTCTATTCTGGTATTTGAATTCTTCGAAAAAGCATAACACATACATATTTTATTTTCATTCTACATCAAAAGATGCAAATTAGCCAAATATGGTAACCTAGATTGAGGCGCTTTCTCCTCGTTCCCTAAATTGTTGAAATAGACTTCTCTGATAACACGTGACTCTTACGTCACACCCGCCATCTCCTGGTGGTCGCACTATATTATAAGATAAAAAAGTATTTTTCTATCCAGCAACTTCAAAAATTTAGATAGCTAATTTAGAAATCCCCCAAAATTAAATATTTCATGCAAAGCAGATTTAGTAATTTGATTATGCAAAAGTTGGGTGTTCTTGAAACTCATAATATGTGGATTTTTTAATTATTAATTACTCTTACATAGGTCGTTGTCCTAAAATGTATTTTTTTTAATTCCTTTGAAAGAGTTTAATTTTATTATAAGTTAGTAAAATTTTCTTCCTATGGATTATATTTTTCTCCAACTGCTTTTTGAGCAATAAGAAAGTGGAAAAATGTTCCATCACCCATTTTTTCTGTCAAATTGAAAATGTCGCCGAATACTTCGCCTCCTAATTTCACAAAAATTTAGATTTGGTTTACCAATTGATTTGGTTATCGGTTTTTACAGTCAATTTTTTTTTTTTCTTAAACCTTTAAGTGGTTTTTTCGTTACAGTTGATACCTAATGAAAGAAACAACCATAATTGGTCTGTAAACGAAAGATTCAACCATAAAGGGTCGTTTCTTTCGTTTACAGACCAATTATAAGACAAACATGTGTTCGTCTAATAATTGGTCTGTAAATTAAACAAATAATCGGTTTCATCAATAATGTTGAATATACAATTTCGTCCACCAAACAAAAACAAGTAAATTTGTCAATGGGATTAGTTTTTCAGTGACCAGTTGGAAAGAAAATTTTGGCCAATATCTTGGTGTGATTGGTTATTTTATAAATATTATTGGAAAAGAATATTCTCTTTAAAATTTGCCCAGAAAGACGAAATATTTGGAAAAGCACAAAATGGGAAATAAATACCTTATATATACAGTGTTGTGGGGCCAAAAGTGTGGACACTTTTCGAAAGTTTCATGTTTTTCAACTTTGTGTGCTTGAAGAATATATTAATTTTCACTTAAACATAAATGTTTATATATGAAATTGAAAATAATTTATTGCAGAGTTTAATAACCAAAACAGATTTAAAATATCTGAATTGCAAAAAAAGTTATGTTCATTTTAGTAGAACCAACAAACAAATCGTTTTGAATAATGACTGGCCAATCAGAAACTCTGTTTTGAAGATCAATTAAATGTCTAACTATATTTTAGGTTATTTGGATGGTAAAGGAGTTATTGTTTTGGGTTTTATTCGCGAAATGATACAAACTAGTACAATTAAATAGAGTATTGCTATTTTTGAATATTTTAAGACTTTTTTAATTAAACTAATTTTAAACAATGTCACCAAGAAGAACTGATTGGACAGGAAGCCGAATTGTCATATTGAGAAAAAATGGCCTCTCTTATGCTGAAATTACAAAACAAGTTGTTGGTTCAGTGACTCGTTCTGGTATACGTAAGTTTTGTTTACATCAGAAAAAAGGAAATCTGTAGAAAATAAGGCCGAAAAAAATGCCTAAGTGCTATTGCCGATAGAAAACCTAAACGGCTTTGCCTTCAAGAAAGAAAAATTTCATCACCAAGAAGAACTTGTGGTGAAACACTTCTGCTAGGAAGTTGGCAGCAGCAGCTGGAAAAACTTTCTACCTGAACATTGGCAACACCAATCTCCGAACAATAGCGCACGAGGAACAACAGAGCAGTTCACGTTTTCCCCGACGATGTGAGTGGATGACTTCAAAAACCGGTTCTCTCTCAGAGATTTTGTATTCGCGACGTTTTGGCATTTCTTAAAATTTAGGTAAGTTTCAATATATGGAGTGTCTTGCTATTATTTAATAAACGATTAACCTGCACCCCATATCTGGTGACCAAAATGTGAACACGCATACTTGAATTTGAAAGTAACTCCAGCGCCACGTGGTATTTTTGAAACTTCGACGAATGAATTCCTGTGGACTAACATCTACAGTTCCATAAGAATAAATAATGTCAGTGCTGATTTGTAATCATCCATAACTTTTAAGATGCAGGTAGGATCTTTCTATAATTTTCTTAAACGAAGTATTCTGTGCTTTTTTGGTTATTCACTGGGGTCAGTTTCTTGGAAAAATTGTGTATATATTTTAACGCAAAGATTTTTCTCAGTTAAGTTATTATTTGCACATATTTTCCCCCATGAGCTACATTCTGTTAACTACCTCACAATTTTAAGAATCCTTTCAATCATGTTGTCTCGTGCTTAGATCCCGACATACTAAATTCGGTACACGACATTTTAGAGAAATCACCTCCTATTGAAAAATACGATGCCTTAAAAAAACGTCTAATTTCTGTTCATTCCGAAAGTGAAGCATCTAGAATTCGAACCTTACTGCAGGGAGTAGAACTCGGTGACCAAAGACCCTCCCAATTACTAAATCACATGCGTTCGTTAGTTTGTGATACCGTAGGTGAAGCGCTTTTACGCTCGTTATGGCTCACGAGGCTGCCATATAACACGCAGACTATTTTAGCCGCTTTCAGCGAGGATGATTTGAATAAAATAGCCGCAGTTGCTGACAAAATAAGATCTAACTATCCCTTCGTATGTAAATTCTATCACCCCTAACTCAAAAGATTCTGTCACGGCTCGCTTGGAACTCCAGGTAGCCCAGTTAACTCAACAAGTTAGCGAATTAAGCACCGTCCTGGAACGCAGTTCTTTGGCGTAATTTCCGCCGATCATTTCGACGCCGTAGATCTCGCAATAGTTCCCGGTCTCGCACTAACTTCAGTTACTACAAGGAACGTACGAATGAACTTTGTTTTTAACATGTCAATTTTGGTGATAAAGCGCGAAAGTGCCAAGCTCCATGTTCTTTTCATCAGTCGGGAAACTAAACGGGCGATCGCTCACTGGCCAATCTAGCGACCGCCAAGTAAATCGTATTCTTTTGGCCGACCCGTCTTCAAAACTAAATTTTCTAATTGACACAGGAGCCGTCGTATCTGTTTTGCCTAAAAAATATGCACGAAAAACCACACCCTCTGAAAGTTTAGCCTTATATGCAGCAAATGGCACTAAAATTTCTACTTTTGGCAACAAACGCCTCATTATTGATTTAAATCTCCGCCGACAATTTTCGTGGTTATTCGTCATTGCTGACGTAAGCCAACTAATTATAGGTGTTGATTTTCTGAAACATTTTGAGTTACTTGTTGATGTCAAAAATAACCGTCTGATCGAATCGCGTACGTCTCTCTCGTCAAACGGCACATCTTTCAACAATTTTTCCCTAAATTCCAACATATCCGTACTTATCGGCGATTCCAAATTTGAAAAATTACTCGCTGAGTATCCTGAGCTTACAAACCCTTCTTTAGTAACAAATGTCCTTCAAACTTATGAAATTTTCCATCACATTGAAACTATTTTCCAAACCTCGACGTTTGGCCCTAGAATTACTCAAAGCAGCGCTTTTAGAGTTCGAATACCTAATGTCTCAGGGAATAATGTGACAGTCCAAAAGCCCTTGGGCCAGTCCCCTCCACATGGTCCAAAAATCTAACGGTGATTGGCGCCCTTGTGGCGACTATCGTCGCTTGAACGCTGTGGCAACTCCTGACAGGTATCCTGTACCCCATATTCAGGATTGTAGACAGGTTTTTTTCGGCAAAAATATTTTTTCTACCCTCGACCTGGCAAGAGCGTATCACCAGATTCCCGTCAATCCTGAGGACGTACCAAAAACTCTCTCTCTCTCTCTCTCTCTCTCTCTCTGCTGTAACCACCCCATTCGGTTTGTTCGAATACCTTAAAATGTCATTTGGATTTCGTAACGCCGGTCAAACTTTCCAAAGATTCATACATCAAGTGCTTTACGGATTGGATTTTTGCGTCCCCTACTTCGATGATCTCCTTATAGCATCGGCAACCGAAGACGAACATGTTAAACACCTGCGCATTATTTTTGATGAACTCCGCGAATACGGATAAAAATTGAACCCCTCTAAATGTGTTCTTCGGAAAACATCAGTCTCATTTCTTGGTTGCTTAACAACACCCTCTGGCGTAAGCCCTCTTCCCGAAAAGTCAGAAGTAATTTCTAACTTCCCTAAGCCTAAAACATTGTCTGAACTTAAAAGATTTTTAGCTATGTTAAATTTTTATCGTCGTTTCTTGCCTAAAGCCGCAGCTACTCAAGCCCCACTTCATTCCCTTCTAAAAAATTCTAAAAAGAATGACAAACCACCTGTTCTTTGGACAGATGAAACAGCTGCCGCGTTTGAAAAATGCAAAAGTGATTTAATGCATGCAGTCACCCTTGGTTTCCGTTCCCCTGATCAGCAGCTATCATTAATGGTAGATGCTTCCGATATCGCCATAGGAGCAGTATTGCACTCCCAAAGTGCCAATGGCTTACAACCTTTAGTTTTTTACTCCAAGAAACTGACACCTGCTGAAGCAAAGTACAGCACATATGATAGAGAATTATTGGCTATCTATTCTGCTGTAAGACATTTTCAGCACGACCTTGAGGGACAAACTTTTTCTATATTTACTGATCATCGTCCACTTACATTTTTGTTTAAGAAAAATTCCGATTCTGCGTCTCCTAGACAAATTCGGTATATGAATTTTATTACTCAATTTAGCACTGACATTCAACACGTTTCTAGATCAAACAACCCAGTTGCCGACGCCTTATCGAGAATTTTCGCTATTAATAGTAATAACGCCACCGATTTCACACGTTTAGCTGAAATCCAGGAAAATGATGCAGAACTCACTCAATTACTATCAACTTCAGGTAGTTCTTTAAAGCTGCAGAAGATGGAACTATCCCCAGAACTTAAGTTATTCTGTGATGTAACTAAACGATCGAATCCGTCCTTTCTTTCCCTCTCCGCTCCGAAAAACTCTGTTTGACTCCCTCCATGGGCTTTCCCACCGTCTGGCCTTCAATTTCAAAAGACTGTGTTGCATGAACTCGCGCATGCATTGATTGCCAGAAGTCAAAAGTTTCCAGACACAACCATAGCCCTTTACAAGCCTTTGCTGTCCCTTTACAACGCTTTCAACATGTGCACCTGGACATTGTCGGACCTTTACCCCCGTCGGAAGGATATTCTTATCTTTTAACAATGATGGACAGATTCTCTCGCTGGCCGGAAGCAATACCGATACGTGACATTCCCGCAGAAACCATCGCCCAAACTTCTGTTGCCCATTGGATCGCAAGATTTGGAATACCTACCACCATAACAACCGATCAAGGTCGTCAGTCTCAACAAAATCCTTGGCATTCACCGAATTCGCAGAACTCCCTACAACCCTGCCGGGAACGGATTAATTGAAAGGTTTCACCGATCATTAAAACAATCATTAATGTGCCACAATGACGTCCAGTGGACATCAAGCCTGCCCATTACGTTGCTAGGTCTTCGATCAGACTACAAGGAAGACCTTGGCGGTACCTGTGCCGAGATGCTCTATGGTACAACAATTCGGCTGCCTGCAGATTTCTTTCAGCCAACAAGTGTCTCTACTTCCCTGGATCCAGCTTCCTTCTTACAAAAGCTGGGCGAGTCTATGAGAAATATTGCACCAGTGCCCACTTCAGCTCATACCAATCGCAAGTATTTCGTGCACCCAGCTTTGAATTCGTGCACTCGTGTGTTTGTGAGGCAGGATGCAGTAAAACCTCCGTTGACTCGTCCATATGATGGTCCTTATCAAGTGCTTAAACGGCTAAATAAAACTTACACTCTCCTCATTAAAGGAAAAGAATCCGTTATCAATGTCGACCGTCTAAAACCAGCATTTTTCATGTCTGAAACTCCGAATTTTCAGTTCCTGTTCCCAGTGCTACCCAAGCTTCCCCGAACTCTCCGAAAGTGACGCCTGTTCCTGTGGTTCAAGACTTTGTTGTAAACGAAGAACCCCCTTGCAAACTACGCGTTCCGGCAGAAGATTTCGCTTCAACCCACGATATCTCTTACTCCTCGTGCCTTTGGCACTTGGGGGGGGGGGAGTAATGTGGTGAAACACGTCTGCTCGGAAGTTGGTAGCAGCAGCTGGAAAAACTTTCTACTTGAACATTGGCAACACCAATCTCCGAACAATAGCGCACGAGGAACAACAGAGCAGATCACGTTTTCCCCGACGATGTGAGCGGATGAGTTCAGAAACCAGTTTTCTCTCAGAGATTTTGTATTCGCGACGTTTTGGCATTTCTTAGAATTTAGTAATAAAATTTAGTTAAGTTTCAATATATGGTGTGCCATGCTATTATTTAATAAACGATTAACCAGCACTCCCTAAACTGATTGGACATCTACAAAAGGAAGCCGAATGGTCATATTGACAGAAAATGGCCTCTCTTATGCTGAAATTGCAAGACAAGTTGTTGGTTCAGTGACTTGTTCTGGTATACGTAAGTTCTGTTTACGTCATGAAAAAAGGAAATCAGTAGAAAATAAGGCCGAAAAAAATGCCCAAGTGCTATTGCCGACAGAAAACGTAAGCGGCTATGCCTTCAAGAAAGAAAAATTTCATCAGATGCCATTTGACGTGAAATGAATGCAGTAAGTTCAAGAACAATAAGAAGAAGGTTATCAGGATTTGGACTACAGGCTAAAATTCTAAAGAAAAAACCATATCTAAATCCAAAGCAACGCAACAAATGAGTTAAGTAGGCAAAAGAATTCACTAAAGGGTCAGGAAATTAATGGAAACAAGTAATCTGGAGCGATGATAGTAAAATATCACTTTTTGGTAGTAATGGTAGAAAATACGTGAGACGTAGAGTAGGTAAAGTACTTCATCCAGATTCAATTGAGCAACTGCAAAAAAACCCAACTAATGTCATGATTTGAGCATGTATGTCTGCAAATGGTGTGAGCCGATTTCAAGTGATTAATGGCATCCTGAATGTAAAAGAAAAAAAAAACAACAACAACATCGAAACTGACCTGAAACCAAAATTGGTACCTTTCATCAGGGATCTCTTTTCCGACAAAGCACCATTTATTTTTCAGCTTCATGCCACGCATGGTTTCAATATAAAGGCATAGATATACTACCATGGCCAAGAAACAGTCCTGATCTGAATCCAATT